>PVJH01013107.1:0-61671 GCA_004026705.1 Nesogale talazaci | reverse complement strand
GCGACCACGGCTCCGGGTGGGCGCACACTGCAGGGCGGGGGAGGAAGCACGCTCCCTGCTGGGAACAGGGCAAAGCCTAGGCGAGAACCTTCTTGCTTCTGCGACCCTCTCTCCTGGCAGGGGCCAGCGGTCACTGCTGGGACAGGAGGGCGCTGCGGTTGGCTTTCATTTTCTCCAGACGCTTCACTAAGTGGCCGTTGCTAACTTCCAGCTCTTCCGTCTTGTCCAGGGCGGAGCGGAGCTGGAAACAAAGAGAGAGCAGCCCGTGAGATCCCTTCCTCCAGCCCCGAGGGAGAGAGCCAGCACCCGGAGCAAGCACGTGGGCATGCAGTTTTTCCTTTCTCAGATCAAGATTTCAGAGTCAATGAAAAACTGCCCCACCACCAATGGTCGAGTCCTCCATGATGCTGTGGTGAGTATCATGGTGAAGGAAGAAGAAACCGACTTCATTCTGCGGGGACCTACAACCACCCCCGCTGCAGAAGCAGCCGTCAAGACGGTCTAAGCGCCCCACCGCCTCTGGGACCTCTCTTGGTGAAGGCCTTCTCTTTAAAGAGTTGGACATCAAAGGTGTCACTTGGGAGATGGAGGTGCCCCTGGCCCAAGCCGTGGTCTTGTCAAAAGTCCCAGAGGCGTGGGAAAACCAGACCGTGGAGGAAGGGAGGAGAGGAGCGGGTGTATCTGAATGATGGTCCAGGGAAGACCACTGACCAGACCGTGGACTTGCCGAAGAACAAGCAGGTCGGTCTCAGAAGAAACACACCCAGAATGCACCTCGGGAGTGAGGCTGGCAAGACCTGGGCTCACTTGCTTCCGACAAGTCACTGGGGAGACCCGCGGTTGGTGGGCATGAGGGACGCCCTCGAGGAGATGGCACGAGGTGGAGAAGTCACTGTGACAGTGCCGGCTCAGAGGCGGTCACTACTTTCGGTGGGGCCTGGACGACTGTGTCCCCGATGGTCTTTAATGGAACCTCAGTCAGTAACCCTGGGAAGGGTTCAGCAGCGTTGACGCCTCCCTCTGGGTCCCCACCTGGACGACCGACCGTCCGTCCCCCATTCTTTCTCTAGAAACAGCCTAGGGAAGCTACCTCTCTTTGGAGTTTTCGTTTTTCAGCCTTAAGTTCATCTTCTACTTTTTCTGCATTTTCAGCAGCCGATTTATAACGTGAGACTTGACTCTCTAACCTGATTACCTAAAAGAGAAGGAAAGAGTGGGGGCGTGAGTCGGCGAGGCCCGCCTCCTCTCTGCAAATGCCTGCTCCCCCCAGGAGGACCCAGCATGTGGACGGCACCGATCGAGCGTCTGTGGTTCTCACAGGCGCCCAGCGGACAGGCCGTTCCCAGTGCCCAGGGTGTCCTGAATGACTCCATGAGGGTTGACTCCCCTCTGTCCCTCATCTCAAGGGCCGTGGGCCACAGCGCTGACCCCTCTGCCCTCAGTTCCATCTCAGCCCTTCCTGGGGTCTTTCTCTTGGAAACTGGGTACATCGAGGCAATGTACCTCAGGCCATCATCTCCCAGACCTTCCATTCTAAGGGGGATGGGGGGAGGGGGCGGGGGGGCAGCAGGTGAGAGGGGAGGAAAGGGAAGTAAGAGAAGCAGAGTTGCAGCAGGAGGCCACCGTGGGCTGGCAGGCACCGTCAAGGGCCCGTGGTCTGAGACAGGGGTGAGACTGACCCACCACGGAGTCCCACTGCTGCTCCCTGCGTGGTTTCTATCTTCCCACAGCAGAGGGGGAGAGGACCTCTGTTCTACTCCTCCCCCCTTGGAGCAAGGACTCCCATGGCCTTATGGTCAAGTACTGGCCAGCAGTTTGAAGAGGCCAGCTGTCCCAGGGGAGGAAGACGGGGCTTTCCACGTCCATAAGGAGTTTCGACCTTGGAGACCCACAGGGCCAGTTCCGCCCTGCTCCCCAGGGTACAGTGGGAATTCAGCCGAAGGCAGTGAACGTCTTTTTGCTTTGTTTTGGGGTAACGGCCGAGTCCTGGGAGGAGGCAGGCGGCTAGTGCACTTGACCGGTGGGAGGTTCAGTCCACCCAGCAGTGCCTCAGAAGGAAGGCCAGGCTGCCCCCTTCCTCCATGGAAAACCGCTGGGAGCCCCCTCTGGGTTGGAATCAACCGCTCGCCCAGCTCTTGTTGGCGTGGGTGGGCTCCGCCCGCTGGAAGCAGGAGCAGTCGTGATCAAGGAACCAGGTTGTGTGGGCTGGGTCTCAGGTGGGTGGAGGTCCCAGCAGGAAGTGCTTTACAATGAGCAGCAGGACACAGACTGAAACTCCAATCCCATTAGCCTTTCCGAGCAGAGCAGACGCTGGCTCCAGGCAACGGGTGGGACAAAGCTGAACTGCCAGGCAGGGTTTCTGAGTCTTTAAGGAGGCGACGGCCGCCTCTTCTTCCCCAGCAGAGAAGCTGGTGGGTTCGCACAGCCCAGTGCTGAGCCGGGGTGCCACCAGGAAACGACAACCCCACTTGCTGCCACCAACACCAAGTGTTGACTTGGAGAGATCCTGTAAGGCAGGGTCGAACTGCCCCTGTGGATTTCTGAGCCAGCTACTCTTTGTGTGAATAGGAGGCCCCGTCTTCTCTCCTGGATCTGTTGGTAGCTTTGAACTAGCAAGCTTTTGCCCAATTGTGTCCACTGGGGCCCAGGGCTCCTCCTCCCTTTGATGAGCCAGTCCTTAGAGAGCCTTAGCATCCTTTAGAAAGGGAGCCCTGGGGGGGCAGTGGTTACACGTTGGGCGGCTAACTGTGACGTCAGGGGTTCAAAACCACTAGCTGCTACACAGGAGAAAGGCGAGACTCTCGGAAACTCACAGGGCAACTGCACTCTGCCCTGGAGAGTGGTGGGAGTCGTGACCACTTCGGTGGCAGTGAGAGCTTAGAACACTGTAAATCCTAACAGTCGTCTCCTCTCTCCCTGTCACTTCCTAGGGTCCTGCTGCCCAGACCCGACCCCCCTTCTTCACCGCCGCCCCCCCAACCTGTCTGGACTGAAGAAGGCTCAGGCACACCCCGGGGCCAGTCCTCAGACAGCCGCGTGTGGCCTGGCTGCCCGAGAGCGAGCGCCCACGCACATTTTGCTCTAGCGTTGTGATCTCCTGCTCGGATTTCGCAAGCTTGAACTTGAGGTCGCTGATCTGCCGGTTGGCGTCCCCTAGAAGGAGGGAGAGAGAAGGAGAGTCCGGTGGGCTGGTGGGCCTTTACAGCGGCAACTCCAGTGTTGTGGGGGGCCAGGCCTTACTGGCGGTTTATCTTCTCCACCTCTGTGTTCTGGACTGGGATTCCTGACCCTGGAGAGGGCTGGCTCTCCAGCCATGAACCCAGGCGAGGAGGGTGGCCCCCACGCCTCTGCACCAGCCCCCTGTGCCCCTGAGAATGAAGAAGGCCACGCAGTGGTGGGGAGGGGCGGGAAGAGGAGGGCAGAGAGACTGGGCATCCTTCTCTTGCTTGTAAAGTCTCTGGCGGGCACCCTCAGTGAAGCATTTACCTGCTAAATGCCAGACTGCTGTTCAAGTCCCCCAGGGCAGGCCTGGTGCACCCCGTCTCAGAGGTCATGGCCAGGGAGCCTGACGGGGCACGGCTGAGCCCTGACACACACAGGAAGCTGAGGAGTGGAACCTGACTGCACAGCACGGGGGCCTGGAGGCGCCAGGTACGGGTGTGGGAAGTCCGCGTCTAGTGGATCCGCACAGAAAAGGGCCTTTCTGTTTTCCCCCAGGATTGGCGGGTGAAGAGACTGGCATGTCTGGCAACGGCAATGTGGTTCCCATGAAGGAACACTTGCTAGGAAGGGGCTGGGCGGCACTGGGACACGGGCTCACTCCTGGACAGACTCAGACGGAGATGGCCTTGTCTACCCTCCACCCTTCCTGGCTCCATGCCACAAAGAAACACCTTTGCTCTGTGTGTGTGTGTGTGTGTGTGTGTGTGAGAGAGAGAGAGATGGGGGGGGGGGGGAGGCTGGACATTCGTTGCCATGGTGGGACCCAGCATTCACTTTGTAGATCTGCGAGGTGCACGTCCGTCCCATTCTCTAGGACGTCGCCCTCAGGCCTCAGGGTGTCCACGCTGCTGTTTCTCTGCCTGTGTTCCAGCTGCCCTTTGAGCTTCTTAACCTGAAAACACACACCCGGGTCAGGAACGTTAGTTTCTCTGTCCTCACCCAGCCCCGGCCCCAGAACGTAGAGGTGATCAGAAAGGGAGTGGAGGGCACGAAGTGAGTGAGAACCATGCCCATCGGGAGAACTGGTGCCCCGTGTGCAGCAGTTGACACACAACAGACATAAATGAGCCTGTAACGCCAGGCGAAATGCTGTCAAATTTAAATTCCTGTCAACGCAAGAGCCAGTGTAAGGTCAATGCTTGCTGGTGGTGCTGTGAGTGGCTATCTAGTCAATTCTGGCCCCGGGCCACCCGGTGTGTGGAGCAGAGTGACAACCACTCCACGGCATGTTCAAGGATGTGACCTTCCGGAGGCACACAGGTCACCAGACCCAGACTCACTGCCACCCAATTGATCTGACGCAGAGCCTCCCTACAGGGCAGGACCGAACTGTCCCTATGGGCTCCTGAGACGACATTTTTATGGAAGTAGAAAGCCTGATCTTCATCCTGTGGAGCAGCTAGTGGTTTTGAACTCCCGGCCTTGCAGTTAGCAGTCCAGTGTGAGATCCACGATGCTCAAACCACCAACCTTTTGGCTTGTGCCCAGATGCTGAGTGGTGTGTGAAATGCTTGCCTAGAAGCTACTTAATTACCATGCGACCAGGCTTTGCTGTATTGACTACGAAGCTCAAAAGAGATGACCCCGATGCTTCTGGGCCCGGGACCGTGGTTGTACCCCATCACAAGTGGGTGTCCCCTCAAAGAGCCTGGAGTTCCGGGCAGTTCTCAGCCTCCACGTAGGACATCTCTCTCCTTGTTCCAAGGATGAGCAAGACAGGTCTGGATGGATCCCACAGAATCCCCCCGGCGTAGGTAGCTGGAGACATTTGTGGGACCTGACGGACAGCTCCCCAAGCCCTCGTCGTAGGAAACCTACCTCTGCTCCATGAGGGGTGCTCGGCACACATCTGCTACTGCTGTGGATTACTCCCTGGCAAGGTCAGCAGTTCAAACCCACCAGACACCCCGAGAGAGAATGATGAGGCTCTGATCCTGTGAAGATGTACAGCCTCAGACACCCACAGGGGCACCTCGGCTCTGTCCCTTGAGGTCGCTGTGAGTCAGAATCAGCTGGATGGTGGCAGTTGAGTCTGTTACTGGTCTGGTCTGTGTGTGGGCACTGAACCGCCAGGCTGTTGGGTGGAGGCTGGGCACTCTGGAACCACAGTGCCGCCAGGGATCCAAGTGGGGCGGCATCTTCCCCCCACATTTGGTGCTCAGAGAAATTGTCCACAGATGGGTGAAGAGAAAGGCCAATGCCCTCCCTTAGGGCTGTGACGAGAATGCAGACATTACCGTTTCCTGCGTTAGGGGCTAGGGATGGGATTAATAACCACCCTCCTGACACAGACGAGTGGATAGTTCCTGAGGTAGTTTACAGAAAGAACACCTTTGACCTGCGTGGACACAGGGAGAGTCGAGGAAGCGGACTGCCCACCCGAGAGGGCTTTTGAGAGGCAACGAAAAACCAGCCTGATGAATGGCTATGAACAGGGATGCTGGGAGGGGCCTTGGCCTCCGGAGCTTCATGTACACCAGGGCTGGGGAGCGTGTGGCTTGTGGGCCGTGGAGGGCCCATGGACTCATCAGTGCCAGCTAACACCCCATGCCTCACCAAAGGGCAGCGGCTGCAGCATCCATGTGAGGGCTGAGTTCCTTCCGTGTTTGACTGGCATGGCCCACAAAGAGTGCTTTGAATACCTGAGTGGTATTTGGCAGAAAAAAAAGTCATGTCTTCTCCCCAGATCTATAGATTCCCAAACTTATTAGGCCTGTAGCCCCCTTTCCAGGGCAAAAAAGAAAACACCAAACAAGTAACGAGTGTCCCTCAGGTAATGACACACGGGCACTGCAGCCCACGGTCCAGGATGAAATGTGAGCATCTTTTCCTACAGTGCCTTCTGTGTCACTCCAGCACACCCCGCTGCACCGGGGAGACAGAGTCCTAGAGCTTCTACCAAAGTACTTACTTTAAGTAATAAATCCAGTGTATCAAATCCGTGACCACGCACTTTAGTCGAGGTGGCCTCATGTGGCCACATGCACCAGCCATGCGGTTAGCACCCCCCCACTACCCCAAAATCCCCCGCTCCCACTGTGTGGTGGTTTTTGGAAGCAGATTGCCAGGCCTTTCTTCCTGGTCTCTCTCAGTGTCTGGAAGCCCGGCTAATGCTGGCTCATTGTCATAGCAGCATGCCACCTCCAGGGTTAGCTGTGGGGTGGCTCTGCACGAAGTGTACATGCCGGGAATCGAGCCCAGGTCCCCTGCAGGGAGGTGAGAGTCCTCCAGGGCCCTCCATGTTCCACTTGGGTATGGCGACCAACAACAGGGCTGCTGAGTCATTATCCAAGTCAGGGCTTCTGGGGTGAGGGGTGGGAGAGGACCTTACCTGCTCCAGCAAGCACTCGCGTTCGCCCATCAGCTTTTTCAATCTAATATCTGAAGGAATCAGAAAGACAGGGGTTCAGGTGCAGCGGGTGTGCCGCCCCCAAACCCGACCATGGCAGTTCAGGGGAGTGGAATGAATGATGAAGGGGGGGCGGGGGGTCACACGTACCACGATGGATGAGGTCACACACAGGATGGGATGGGGGCAGGTCGGCCAAGGGGACGTGCGTCAGTCAGAACATGCGGTCGCGTCCGGAGCAGCTGCCGGGGCATGCAACGGGGCTAGTCTTCTAGTGTAGGGCGGCATGCAAGAAGGCTAGGGCCAAACCACACTGCAACACAAAGCCTCGGGGCTCCCGGTGGGCATCGTTAGCAATGTACAAACACACGGGTGACTGCAAGGACCGGCCAGGCCCACCCCCCTCGCCTAGGCCCTTCAAAAGGCAGAGTTAGGATGCTATGCTTCCTGAATCTGCAGACACCACATCCATTCGGCAGACGTTTGCTGGAGGAAAGGTGAAACCGTGTAACGTCTCCAATTATTGGCTACTTCTCTGCAGGGGACTCTCCACTGACCCGCCCCCTGCTGTTCTCAAATAATACAAACTAGTCCTTGATGGACAGTGCCTGCAGCCTGTAGAAGGCCCTGTGACCCTCAATCTAGAGTGTTCTGTTGTTTGGCGGGGTTAGAGATCACGGACTATGAAAGACACTTTCAGGGCACTGCTGACAGATGAGATTAAACAAACCAACCAACATATACACCTCTTATAGATTAAATCCCAACACATCTTCTGATCCCCATTTGAGACCCATGAGACCCATGGGATTCTGGGTGTTGTCCCCCTCCCCCAGCCTGTCCATCTGCCCCTCAGCAGCTGGTCTGTCCATGGGCAGCGAGGCCCCGCTCACAGCACTAGCAGGCCGTCGATCTGGGGCAGCCCTGCCCGTGCTCCGTCTGGATCCTATCTCACTGCACCTACCAGAGGCAGAGGTTCTGGGCTCATGTTCTGGGACCATGAGGTCCATTCCGACGCGTTGTCCTGACCCTACAGGACAAGACCTGCCCCAGGACCTGGCAAGGTTCCCCGTCTTCACAGTAGATGCGTTTAATTCTGCACCACCAGGGAGAACTAGGGCTTCTTCTACTCCCTCCCACACAAAGCAGTGTCACCTTCCCAGAGACCAGCCTCACCCCCCCTTGATTCACCATCACCCCCAACTCCTGCTGCCTCTGCCACCATGGCAGCCCTGCACTTATAGTGGCACCCAGCAGAACTGCCCCATTGGGGTGTCCCAGCCATGTGCTTACAGGTGTGGACTGCCAGACTCTGCAGTTGATAAGGGGCTGCTGGGCAGGTCTGCAGGGTCTGACTACAGGTGGGACCGGCCACCAGGATCCCACAAGGACTTCACTGCCCACAAGAGGCAGGGCAGGGTAGGGTGAGGTGCAGCAGCACAGGGTGAGGGAGTCGGGGTGGGTGGCAGAGGGCACTCACAGCAACCAGTATACTCGAGCTCTGTGACGTGTGCAGAGAGGAAGGGACAGGACCAAAGGCAGCCACGCAAACAAGTTCAGAGAGGCCCACAGGATCATACACACGTACTTGTACATGCAGAGACACAGAATTACCCATATGCTCCCATGTGTACACAGACACACATATACACAATGGAGCCCTGTACACACACCATTACATGAGTACACACATATGTAATCATGTGTGTACATGTGTCATTTTACTGAACATGGGGCTACTGAGTCAGAACGAACTTGATGGCACCTAATATACAGAGTCACATGCACAGAGACACACACACAAACATACACAGACATATGCACAGACACACACACAGAGACACATGCACAGACACCCACACAGACACAGGGACACACACAGACAAACAGACACAGGACACATGCACAGACACACTCACAGACACAGGGACACATGCACAGACACAGAGACACACACAGACACAGGACACAGGCACAGACACACACACAGACACAGGGACACATGCACAGACACACACAGACACAGGGACACATGCACAGACACACACAGACACAGGAACACATGCACAGACACACACAGACACAGGGACACATGTGCTCAGGCACACACAGATACACAGACACAGGGACACATGCACAGACACACATACAGACACGGACACATGCACACACACGGACAGACACAGGGACACGTGCACATACATACACAGACACAGGGACACACGCACAGACACAGGGACACATGCACAGACACACAGACTCACACACGCCCTCACTGCCACTGAGCGACTTCTGACCATGCCCACCCTGCAGGACAGGGTGGAGGGCCTCTGGGAGTTTCCGAGGCTGTCTTCTTGCCGGCAGCAGACAGAGGAGCAGCTGGTGGTTGGCTCTGAGCCCTGTGGGTCACCACCAGGCCACCTGGGCTCCGCTCACCTCCTAATCATCTCAGACAAACCCCGCCATCCCTCGGGGAGCCCACACACTCCCCCTCTCCCTTCTAGTGACCGCTTGAGGGCCAACGGGACCACGTGGCAGCCTGGGAAAAATCACTTTTCCACAGAGAAGAGAAGCTGAACAGGAACCCAACCCAGAGTTTGCACCAGAATCCCAGGGAGTGTGGGAACGGACAGGGCCCCAGGGTTTCCCGTACCTGAAACTACCAGCCCTGACAGACAACAGCCAGGGCCACCTGTCCCTCATGCAGGTCACACATCCTTTGAAGAGGCACTGCTCTCGACTGCCGTGTGCTGTAAAAGGACCATCTACAGCGGAAGACTGCAGTGGCCGCCTGTTCCCATCCCCCACATGACCATACTGAAGCGTGCTTTTGGAACGCCAAACCTCTGCCTTCTGGTTGGTGCCGACGCAAGGAGACCCCCTGGGGCACTGCCCTGGTGGGGACCCAAGACTGCTAACTCTTTCCAGGAGTAGAAAGCTGTGTCTTTCTGCAGCTGCTGGTTTCAAACGGCTGACCTTGTAATTAACTGCCCAAAGTTCTTGACCCCCTGTGCTCCCAGGACTCTTTCTTGGGCTGCACAGAGACACCCGGAGGTCAAAGGGCAGTCTGTGTCCCTGGCGGGACTCGGGAGGTGAGGAGGAGGAGGAGGGCTGGCAGTGGGAGAGGTGGTGTGGGCTGCCATCTCCATCAGGAAGCGAGACGTGCAGGGACAGTTGACTAGAGAAGAGACCTGCTCCATAAACCTCACCCCCTCATAATACGAAGGCTTTTCCGAGAGGCAGGCCAGGCAGGAGTCACAGAGGGGAATCACAGGCACTTTGAGTGACAAAAGCTTTTATTTTCATTGCCTCGTAATACTTAGAACGGACGCGCCTGGGGTCTCTTTGTAACAGTAACACAGACTCACACCGCCTCGCCAAGTGTCCACAGCGTTCAGTGTCCACACATCCTGATGCTCGTAATCTTTGACAGTGACTGTCCTCAAGGCTTCTTTACAGAGAAAATATATATTCTTTCAGGCAGATTCCCACCCACCCCCCAGTAAGAATACACAGAGAAACAGCTAGTGAAGATACGCATAGCAAAATACCAGACACTGAATCAACTATTAAGAAAACAAACAACCCCCCAAAACAACCTTCTCATTGTAATTTTGGGCTAGGTTCTTCTGTATAACAATCAGACACCCACATAAAAAAAGAAGTCATTTTCAGGTTAAACAAACAAACAAACAAGCAAAAAAAAAAAAGAAAGATCAATTATAAAAAATGACTTACACCTGCCCCTATGTTCCAAAAGGACAGACCAGGCCATTTCAACATGTATCTTTTCCAGAATGAAAAATAAAAACAATTAGCATCATTGTATGCAAATAATTTGGTGCGTAATCAGCATGACGTGGAGCCATAATCTCCTACAAAATAAATCCAGGTATCGTGGACCGCAAGGCCCTGCAGTATCGGTCGGAAATGAAATCCTTCTAGGAGGTGGGGATCCCGTTACTTTATTATCTTGAAAAGGGGTGGTGCTGTGCGGAAGGGGCGCTATCTAAATCAGCCAGTGTGCAGAACGCTAAGCAGGGCCAGGGACTGTGTCCAATATGGTTTGATGCCCCTGGACCAGTGGTTCTCAACCTGTGGGTTGCGACCCCTTTGGGGGTCAAACGACCCTTTTGCAGGGGTCTTTGGTTCCTAACAGTAGCAAAATGACAGTTATGAAGTCGCCGTGAACATAATTTTATGAGGGGGGGGGGCGTGTCACCACAACAGGAGGGACTGTGGGAAAGGGTCAGGGCATTGGAAAGGTTGAGAACCACCGCTGGTGGTCACCAGGGTGTGTGACTTCCTGTTCTGGGTGCTAATGGTTGTGCTGTGTCTAAGCCTATCAGTCAGGTCACAGTGGACAACGTCAAGGGGACAGTGACTGGGTGATGGATGGCCACACAGTACATCTATACCAATAGGAAACGTACATCGTCAGTGGACAGTCCAGCCTCTGGTGCCAAGTCCCTGGTTCTCTCTCCCAGTACCCAACCCCCCAACCTGGTCCCTGGGCCGCCGCCCCCACTCAGGACATGGTGCAGTCTTCTTTGCTTCTTCCCTTCTCATCCCTGCCTTGCGGATCTCCTCCGTCCTCTGATACAAGGTTCCCTGGCTCCTCTTCCTCCTCCTCCTCCTCCTCTTCCTCCGCCACCTGGTGTTCTAGGCTTGTGCCGTCCACGGCGTCCCCAGGGGCCGGGCTTGGTGCTGATGCTACAGGCCCCCCTGTGCTGTCGGTCAGAGGGTCACCGCAGACCTCCTTCTCGGGGTCCACAGAGCTGCCTTCAGCAGCGGCTTCTCTTCCCACAGTGCCCGACGACCCAGTGGTGTTCTCTTCCATAGGGAACGCATCCCCTCCAGAGAGCCCCCTGCCTGCCGTGCCCTGGTCTTCTTGGCTGAGTGTCCCATTCAACTCAGCGTCGGGACCCTCTGGACGGTCATCGCTCCCAGGGACCGTCCCCTGCCCTGCGCCTTCCGTCCCCCGGGGCTGCGCTTCTCCGCTTTGCTTCTCCGGGCTCCCCTCACTCTGATCTGTCTTCTCAACTGTCGCCTCCTCCTTCACGTCTCCCGGGGTTCCGACTGCGCTGGGCGGCTTCTTCCTCTTGTTCTTCTTCCTCTTGTTCTTTGTCTTCTTCTGTGGCGAGTCAGGGGGCTCCCCCCTGGCTGCAGGACGGCTGTCCGTGGCTGCAGGGGAGCACGGGGCGACTTGGACGTGGGTCCGCGTGTGCGTCTCACCCGCTGGATCTGCTCCACCTTCCTCTTCTCCCTCGCTCTCCCTCTTGGCCTCCGCAGACTGTGCCAGCGCCTCCTGCAGCTCCGAGGCTTCCCGGTAGGCACACTCCTCCCCGAGACCCTGTGCTGTGTTTGCACCGCTCCCGTGGTGCCCATCTTGATCCACGGGCTCTCTGTGACCCTCAGGAGGACTGGAGGCCGCTGTGCCCTCCGGCCCCCCAGCAAGAGCCACCTCTGCCTCTTCCACAGCCTCTGTGGGGCTTCCGAGAGGTCCCTGGGCACCTGCACCACCTGCCCCGTCGCCCTGGGGTCTGTGCGGAGGAGCAGACTGCAGATAGGGCGCGGCTCTACCCTCTCCCACGAGGGCTTCTCCGTCCTCCTTCTGTCCACCTGCCTGCCCGTCGTCCTGCTGACCCAGGGTGTTCTCAGCGGGCTCTGTGCACGCCAGCTCGGGGGCCGCGGGACCCGTGTCAGGCCTGTCGTCCAGCGGGCTCGCCGGCTGCTCTGCATTTGCTGCAGTGGCTGATGCTCCAGGGGGTGGAGCCTCAGTGGGGTTGGCCGCAGGTGGTGACCCCTCTCTGAGGGCACGGTCCTCCCCTCTGCCCTCTGTGTGCTGCTCACGCCCAGCTTCCAGGCAGCCGGCTCCACGCCCCACATGCTCCACCTTCACTGCTTGGGCTCTTCCTAAAAGATCATCAAGAAAATTGAAGGGGCCACAATGGCGTGGCGTCCACTTGAGAGCTGACCAATGTCAGCACGTGTCCCTACTCCCACCCGAGCCCATGCTGTCAGAGAGCGAGAAAGAGAGAGAGAGAGCGCCCCCCAGGACTGCACGGAATAGAAGCTTTGCCCGTTGTGTGTGGCAGAGCAGGGTGCACCTAGCAAACCAACCAGCAGAGGCTGCCGCTACCACCATGACCACCACCACCTCCACCACCATCACCACCGGACAGCCTGGAGTGACCTCGGCACCATCCCGAGTGACGTTCCCCCCACAGAGTGAGCCGCAGGCCAAGCAGCAGAAGAACCCACAAAGCCGAGGGTTGGGAGTGAACTTGGTCCTGGGGTCCCCAGCCTCGCCTCTCGGTGCCCATAGGTCAAATGGTCCCGTGTCTCTCATAGCCTGAAAGAGGCTTTCGAAGGACACGCAGGTCACATCAAGAAACTTCGCCCGTGTGTGAAGGTCAGCTGTTTTCTTGAGACAACGACTCAGGCTGTGCCCTAAACACGTCTGCTCTGCTCATTCCTAAAACCCAAAGACCAAAGTCTCAGGGCCATGGTATGGAAACCGACTCCCAGCAGCCTCCAGGACAGGGCCAGTCTGCCCCTGGGATCTCTGAGACGGCAGCTCTTTACGGGGGCGTGGAAAACTCCGAGCTCCACCCTCGTTGGAAACAGCCTGGGGTTGGGAACTGCGGATCTTATGATTAGCTGTCCAACCAGAACCACTGGGCCAACCGGGCCCCTCCCAGCAGGAGGCAACAGCTCAACATTAAACGGTCAACCAAAGAAACCAGTCATCAGGTTGGCATGAAGCTATGTTCTGAGTTCTCCAAGCAAAGGCAACTGTGGCCTATCAGCTGCCATGGATTAAACACCGAGTTTGGTAATGTTAGAGACGGTGGGCTTTCCCTGGGGCGAATGTTTAAGCGTAAATGGGAGAGTTGGTTTTACTTCACGCTCCTTCTACTTAGTTTAAGATGAGGGAAGGCCAAAATTGGACTTGTGAAATGTCTACTACGGTGCATGTATTAGGATTCACCTCAGGAGGGATGAAGCAGCAACCCCCCCACCCCCGCCCCATCTGTTTTACTGGTCAGGGAGCAAACCCAACAGAACAAAAGGCGTCTGGAACTACTTCCCGAGTAGACCCGGAAGCGTCTTGCACATCGATGTCCGCGTTCAATAAAAACATGTGTTCCACCCAGAGCAGACTCCACCCCAAACTCGCTATTGAGGTAAGTGGACTCACGGTGACCCTACAGGACAGAAGAGGATGGCCCTGGTGGGCTTCTGAGGCTGACTTTTTGTGGGAGTAGCGAGCCTCATCTTTCTCTGAGGAGAAGCTGGCGGGTTTGAACGCCTGACCTTGTGGTGGAAATAAACGACTGTGCAGAGCTCTCATTCATTAAGCGCCATGGTGACAGCCAGCTGCTTCCCTCGGACTGGAGGCTAGAGAATTTGGGGTTGAGAGTGTGCTTGGAAGTCAAAAACCACACACACACAGCCGCACAGTCAGGTCTAGCTCAGAGCATCCCATAGGACAAAGCCGAACCGCCCCTGTGAGTGTTCAAGACTCCAACTCGTTACATTGTTACAGGAGTAGAAAATGTTGCCTTTCTCCCGTGGGGCTTGGCGGCTGGTGGCTTTGAACTGCTGGCCTTGTGCCACCAGGGCTCTGCCTACGGTGCATCTCACCCTTCCAAATACCAAAAGACACGGGAGGATAGCTTTCAAGTATGGTCCCAGCATCCTGCTGGCCTCAAGTGACGCAGCAGCAGCTGGGGCCCAGAACTCGGGAGCCCTGGCTTGGAGCCGGAGAGTGGGAGACCTGACCCAGCCCTGGAGTCCAGGCAGACGACTCTCAGAGGGATGTTCATCAGGGAGTCTTGTCAGAGTGCCGGCCTGCACCAGTTAATATTCTTTCAGAAGCACTACTCTATGGACCAGTCGTGTGGGGGACACCACCTCTGTCAGAGTGCTCTCTCTCCTGGCTGCCTGTCCATCCTGGGAGGTGGCTGCAGCACCAAGGGCAGCCCACCACCCTAGGCAGCCTGACCACTTCCTGGGCCATCTCAGCCCCTCTGACCTCCGGAGCCCTCTCTCCCAGGGCGGGCGACAACGGCCACCTGCGGGACGTGGTGAGGACACACTGCCTTTGGGCTCTCAAACTCCTCCCCGTGTCCGAAGTGCCTGCGAGAAGCGACAGAATGGAGCCTGAAGCTATCGGGGAGCCCAGAAGAGGTGCATGCCAGACCGCCGGGGGCGGCCGTGAGGAGACAGACAGACGGCATGCCGGTGATGGTGGGTGACTCCATCAGGAATGAGGATGGTGACCCGGCCAATCTGCCCAGCAGAGGGAGGCACAAGGCAGCCAGTACTTACCGAGCGCCCCATCGGCGGTGGACGTGAGGGCACCCGTCTCCTCTGTGGTGGTCATGGGGGGGCTGAGGGGACTGAGGCCATTGAGGGTGCTGTTGGGGGCTGCTTCTGCATGTAGGGCGATTCCGTGTTTCTGGAGACAAGAACAGACTTCTTGTCACATCACCATGTGCAGCTGGTTGGACTCATTCACAGGGACAAGGGCAGGGACAGTGGTGGGAAGAGACGGTCCCTGACCATGAGGGAGGCTGTCTCACAGAACGCACGGTCTGCCTCAGCACTAATCCCTGGGATACCCTGTCCACAGCAGGGCTCCGAGCCCCATGTCCTGCACCGTGTCTGGGCTGCACTGCAGGGGTGAGGGAAGAGGCCGAGGGTATGACAAGACTCATCAGCTGCCCCTAACTCACTGCCGCCCTGCCCACTCTGATGCACAGCCTGGGCTGCTGTTTCGCTAGAGCAGTGGTTCTCACCCTTCCAACCACAAAATGATTTTTGTCGGAACTTCAGGTCTGTCATATCGCTACTATTATGAATCGGGCAAACCCTATGAAAGAGTGGTTCAACTCCCAAAGGTGTCGTGACCCACAGGTTGAGAACCACTGCTCCAGGGGGTGGGTGTGAGAGAGGGTCATGTGGCTGTCCCCAAGGGAGAGGGGACACTCATGTCGAGGAGGGCTTCAGAGGGCGGCCAGTGCTCAGGATGGGCCAAGAAGAGGGACTTGCACTCAGCAGGGTGAGAGTGGCCTCCCTGGCTCATCCTGGGACCCTGTCCACTGCCCTCTCCCCTGGATCATCCTAGGACCCTGTCCACTGCCCTCTCCTCTGGCTCATCCTGGGACTCTGTCCACTGCCATCTCCTGCCGGTGTCACAGGAAGTTCAGCCGTGGGCCCTCGGCTAAAGCAGGAGCCTCCATGCAGTAAGGCCACCCAAAGTCAGGTGGGTGGGTGCCTGGGAGCTCTCGGGGTCAATGAGGCCCCCTGAGCCTGTGTGTCCCATCGTTCTGACCCCGGAGCATCACACAGAGAGTGCCCGAGTCTTGCCTGCTCATGGTCATCTCCTGCTGCCCCAGGTGCCAGGAACACACACTGAGTTGGGGCCCGAGGGCTGCCCGCTGGCTCCTCACTGTGTCTGGGGAGTAACGGGAGTACTCTTGGTGTGTGCGGCCCAGCGAGAACCTGGAACTTGTCCCCTCTCACACTCAGTCGTGTTTCAGAGTCAACTTAGCTGGGTGGTCATCTCACTGACCCCTCACTGCTCAGCCAGGGCCAGCCTTGAGACTTGGAGGAAAAATATTGCATCCTCCCCACTCATGTGACCTCTGGAGCGTCGGCCAGTGAGCACGGCGCAGGGGTTGGGGGGAGATCAAAACCAGCCCCGGAAGGGGGAGCTGCTTTCAGTGCTTGTAAACCAAAGGGACCCCAGGAGCTGGCAGTTACACCTCGTCCGGGACCAGGACTGGTTCAGAGGTTAGTGACAAGGACGAAGTGAAAACTCCCGCTTGTGCGCACGCACGCGTGCATGCAGAGCCACCCCCACCCCCCGACACCCCTCCTCGCCGGTCCTGGAACTTCAAACAAACCACACTGAACTCGAGTGCAGTACCTTCAGCTCCGTTCTCAGCGTGACCACTTCGTCTCTAAGATCGTCCCGCTCACTCCGCAGGGAATCAAAGAACTCTTTCTGCCTCTCTAAGGCCTGCGCAGCCGTGCAAAGGAGAGAAGAGTCGCGGGGGTCAGTGACTGGTGAGCAGCGTGGCCCAGCCGCACCTGAGCTGGATGGACTGGGCAGCCCAGCCTTGGGAGAAGCCACCAGGGCGCAGAGGGCACGCTGCTTATATAGTTCATGCAAACCAAGACATGCTACAGCTCAGGCCTCTGGAAAGCAGCAAGGACCAGAGCGCAAGGCAAGGTGGGGAGGGGCGGGACTGGGCTGCTGCTGTGCTGGATCCCTGTCGTTTCTAACTTGCGGGTCAGAATGAAGAGATGCCTGGTGCTCGTTAAAGTGAGGATTAAAGAAGAAGAGAGGAGAGAAACGTCTGAGAGACTCCTGAAGCCACAGTTGGTCTGGCAACCGGCGCCCACTATTCTGGCGTGCTGAGTGTGTCTTTGGCAGTTCTCAGGAGAACACTGCGCCGCCCCCCCACCCCACCTCCCTGCACAGACCTGACGGCCGATGAGCCACTCAAATGGAAATGGGTGCACTGTTCTCCTAGTCTCCCCTTGGTGTCAATGCGGGGTTCCTGTCCTCTCCTCCCCTCTTCCTGAATTCAGGTGGGTTTCCCTCTCCCACGAAGGGGGGCTGTCTGAGGGTCTTCTTGGAGGTGAGGGTTTCAAGGTGGACCTTGTGGGACCTGCATCTGCCGCTCTAAAACCCCCTTGGGCCCTCAGTGAGGAAGAGCAGTCACCGGGAAGGTGGGGAGTTCTAGCAGGTTCTGAACCTCGGCACCTCAGCCTTGCCACCCAGCATCTCAGAAAGGACTCGGTCTAGGCTTCCTGCTCAAAGCCAGCTATGCACCTACCAGGTCCATGCCTATGAGGGCGAGCGGGGATTTTCCCTGGAACTGTGGGCCCTTTGGGGGTGGGGGGAGGAAGAGGGGCGCTGATCGGGGGCAGGTGTGTGCACACACATACACACACCCTGAGGGAAGCTGTGCAAACAAACACAGAAGCTTTATACACTGCTACCCTGAGGGTGGCACACACAGCTTAGCAGGGTCCTCAAACTATAGCCCAAGGGCCACATGCAGTCCGCCAAGGATGTTAATCCGGCCCACCGGGTGCTTTTGCCATCGCTGCTGTCCTGCTTAGCACCGGACTCATCCTGGGCCCACACTGAATTTGTTCATAGTAATTTTTTATTAACTACAGTCTGGTCCTCCAATGGTCTGAGGGACAGTGAACTGGACCCCTGTTTAGAAAGTTTGAGGACCCCTGGCTTGGCACACTGATTACCCTGAGCGTGACACACACACACACACACGCACGCTTTACACACAAGGCACCCCGGGGGACATCCCCTGAGCAGGGGCGGGGTTCACAATCTCCGGCCTACCCCTATCTTTTTGTCCTTCCACTCTATTGTTTCCCGGAGGTCAGAAAGCTCCCTGACACAAGAGGCCTGTTTCTGCTGTAGCTGCCGGATTTCCTGAGGAGCAGGGACAGGTAGGAAGGAAGCAGAGAGAGGGTTAAACAGGAAGGAAACCCCGATGCCAGACAGGCTGCTGACCCGTCCCAACGCACTCCGCCTGGACCCAACGCCCCATCCCTGTCTCGCTGGCTGGGAGAGGGAGAAGTGACCCTGGGACCCAAGGCAGCACCGACCAGCTTCTCTGCTCTGTCCCTGTGGGGCTGCCACCAGCCACAGCAAGTGTCCTAGTGGCAAAGCAGACGTGTTTTCATGCACCTCAAAGGCCCTGTGCTTCTTTTTGAAGGGGGTGTGGCCAGCCCGTGTCAGGCACAACCCTGCTGTCATTTGCCTGACCTGCCTCTGTGTCCTGAGTCAGTCAGATTCTCACTCTCTTGTTCTGCTCAGAGGCCCCACAAGACAGGGTGGCATTGCCCCAGGGAGTGTGCGAGACTGTGACTCTCTAAGGGAGAGGGGAGTCCTGTTGTTTCCCTGGGAAGCGGCTGGTGGTTTGGAACTGCTGGCCTTCTGGTTAGCTGCCTGGCGTGTAACTCAGGGCTCTGCCAGAGCTCCGAGAGTCCGAGCTGCCATGACAGCAGGGATCTCCTGGTCTGCCCCGCTGCTGCACACCCAGCGGCCAGAGCACAGTGTCCACAGGACGTCCCTGTGACTGAGGGACTGGACTGGGGAGGGTGGAAAAGAGCCTGCATCATGGGAGGAGTCTGTCCATACCGGAGCAGGGTGGACCTACTGTCTGGAGGCTTGGTGGGAGGGGAGGCACAGGCCAGCATCAGCCTATGGTCCCAGGGGTCATGGGTCAGATCTGAGCCTGCTGCGGCTAAACGCAGGTGAGGGCGGGGCTGTGGTCGCTCTGAACCCTCCAGGGAACAGTCTGACCCTTTCAGCTTCTGGAGGCTGCTCCCCACCCCCACATTCCATCTCCTGCCTCCACCTTTCCCCTTCCTGCTTGCCTCTCACGACATCTCTGGTCTCTTAACCCAGGGCCACCTCCCCGAATCGCCCACAACACAAGCTCCCTGCCGACCCACGGGCCCGCGGGGCCAGGGCGGCGCTGCCCCTGTGGGTTTATGAGACTTTGATGCTTTCTGGGAGCAGAAAGCCTCGTATTTCTTCCAGGGACCACCTGTGGTTTTGAACTGCAGACAGTGCAGTTAGCAGCCTGACCCTAACCTGTACCACCAGAGCACCTTGCTCCCCACCCCACCCCATGGGCAACGCCCCTCCACCATGCACGGTCACGCAGGCAGAGCCTCTGGGGGGTAGGACGGGCACCTCTTTGGGGCCCATTATCCCGCCTCCTATTTATTTCTCCCCCCGGAAGCAAATACAAAACCTCCAAGAAGGAGGCTTTTGACCAGTAGGGAGTGGGGGTGGTTTCCTCCGGGAGATGCAGAGAATCAGCCTGAAGGCAAACGCCGAGAGAGACGGCACCTACCTCGAGCATCTCTTCCCGCTGTTTCAGCGCCTCTTTCACCTCTGCAAACTGGAACTGCAGGACGCTGTGGGCGTGCTTTTCCCGCTCACATTCCTGAGGGGGAGCCAGAGCAGGGTGGGTTACAGGGGGCCCAGACCGGCTCAAGGAGGGGAGCGCGCCTGTGGGGCACGGCCCCCCTCCTGAAAATCACCACCTGGGCTTTCGTCCGATTCTTGTTCTTACTTCTTCACAGGGCTGACTTGGGACAAAATGAGAAGTGGGGGATGGGCACTCATAGAAAGATCTGGACCCTGATCCCTGAGACCCCCAACTTGCCGGCTGTTGGGCAGGGGGGCTTGGATCACAAATGGCCATGCCTTGAGTCTGTGGGCACCCTTGTGGCTCATCCTTGAGAGATTCCCAACTTCCTCCTCATGCTCCTACACTGCAGCGTAGTGCCCACATCCCTGTCGGGCATGCCGGGAAACAGACGCCCGTGGCTGCCATGGCCTGCTCTGGAACCCGTAATGTCTCTGTCTCCCATCGCGGGCCATGCCGGCCGGGGGACCCCGGGGGCTGCTGGGACATGGGGGCGCGCGGTGCTCTGCCTGCTGGCTTACTTTGTTTTTCTCCTCGTACTGCCGCCGCGACTCGGCCAGCTCCTCCTCCACCTGCAGCAGCAGGTCCTTCAGGGCGTCCACCTGGTACATGAAGTTGGTCTTCTCGTTGTCCAGCTGGGCGTTGGACACCATGGCCTTCTTGTACTTCTCCTCCACCTCGGCCAGCGAGTCCTGCGGAGACCGGGGCACGCGGTGAGACTCCGGGAGCCCCGAGGGGCGTGCCACCCCACATGGTGAAAACCCGGCCCCTGCTGGCCATGGTCCTTCTCGGAGCCAGTGCGTGGGTGTGAGGGACACCGCAGGACGTGGCGATTTCAGAGGCCTGGGAAGCAAAGCGATGAGCTGGGTGTCTCGTTGTGAGGAGCGTGTATGAGACTCAGCCTTAAGTTCAGGTTCCCCTTTCTTAGAGCCAGCAGATTGGAAGAAGCAGTACCAGATGATGCCAAAAGTCGAGATTGCGCCCCCTTCCCTCCAGACCATCCTCAGAGATCAGCTGTGGGCTCTGCTGTCCGGTGGCCCCCAGAAACGACAAGTGGTCAACCCAGCAGTTGTGGGATGGTGATAGACACTGACATTACGCTGACCGCCAAAAGAAGGAACAAGCCTGCCTTGGAAGAAGTATGGCCAGAGGCCTCCTTAGAGCGTGGGTCTCTCGTCCCTTGGACACGTCATCGGGATGTCCCTGGAGAAAGACATCGTGCTGGACAAGTTCAGGGGCAGGGAAAGAGAGGCAAGCCCTCGACAAGACAGATGGGCACAGCAGCTGCCACCGTGGGCTCAATGGCCACAAGACGCGCAGGAATGGTGGTGCTCTGTCCTGCTGTGACTCAGAATGGATTCGGCAGTGCCGGGCACCACGGCAGTCGCCACCCACCGTCCCTTGGTGGCCCAGTGGAGAAGCACCTGGTGGGCGGACTGTGGATGAATCAGTGTGGCCCCGTCAGCGTGGCCTTCCCTCACGTGGCGCAACTCCACCCACAGGCAGGGCGGGCCTATGCAAAGAGGGGAGCCGAGGGCCCAAACAAGGGGATCAGATGGCTTGCTAACCGTAAAGCGGGGGTGGGAGCATGCAGATAAGGTGTATGGACCCCTAATGAGAAGGGCACGGGTCAGTGCTGCCACCCCGCTGGATTGAAAATGAGCTATCCCAGAGGCAGGCTCAGGGGAGGCCATGACCACAGAGAAAGAGGAGCCAGGAGACAGTGCCAGCCGCCGCCGAGGGCTTCCCTGCCCACAGAGCGGGAAGGCAGAGGGCCTTAGGGTGCAGTGAGATGCCGCCGGTATGCACGGGGGCTGACTCTGCTGAGCGTTGAGCTGAGTGCCTGTGGCCACGACTTACTGATGGGGTGGAGCGCCTCTGGGTGGCAGTCAGAGAGGAAAGAGCTTTGTAAGCGGGACTGCCGGGCCCAGAGAGTCTGCGGGTCAGAGCAGGGACGCTGCAGGCCGGGCCCGGCAGAAGCTGTGCATCCGAGTGGTTTCCGGTCGTGAAGGGCACCTTGGTAGCTCCCAAAGACACCTCGCGGTGAGGGATGGCCGCTCCGAGATCGGCGAGGCCGCCGTGATGCGTCATCGAACTCGCAGACACCCGGGGAGTGTGGTGGGAGGGAGGCTGGCGGCGGCAGGATCGGCGAGGATCCGGAAGGGGAGGAGCCATCAGCCTTGGGGGGCTGCGGCTGATGGACCTGCTTCTCTCGCCTCCTCCTGCGCCCAGAGGAGGTCAGATGGACAGGCTGCTCGTGGGGAGGGACCTGGTGGAGCTGTGGTTACGGGCTGCGCTGCTCACTGCAAGGCCAGCGGTTTGAAACCACCAGCTGCTCCGAGGGAGAAAGACGAAGCTCTGAACTTCCAGAGAGAGAGACGGTCTTGGGAATCCACGGGGGCGGTTCTAATCTGTCCCTCAGAGACGCAGTGAGTTACAGTCGACTCCATGGCAGTGCGAGCAGACTGGTAAGAATGGGAAGGCTGCTGGTTCGAATCCATCAGAGGCCCTGCAGGCTGCTGCTGTAGTGGCAGACTGCCCAGGGGACTCTGCGGGGCAGTTTTGGTCCGAGCTGGCCGACACAGTGGCCCACCGGGCAGTACGAGGGACAAAACCTATTTACAACCTTGTCAGAGCCAGGACACGGGATGGCAACATGCTGGTCCCACAGGGAGCACAATCACTGCCTTTGAGGGCAGTGGCCCCGAGCGGCCAACACAAACAGCATTCCGTGATCTGGGCCGGAAGCTACCAGGTTTCAGGACGGCAAGGCCGTCCAACAGGGTCCGAAACACTGCCCCAGAACGCCCGACTGCACCCAGGGCAAGCCCCGCGTGATGCCAAGCAGCTCCACCCCCGCCCACAGCCACGGACGGCCATTGATGCCGGCCAGTGGTCCAGGAAAGGATGCCGTGCTGGATTCCTGGCCCTGGTCACTGCGGTCAGGTCCTGCCTCTGGGGGACACTTGACACAGCAGAAGGTAAGATGCCTGCTCCCGCCGCACCGTCTTCACCAAGGCTGCTAGGTTCCAGCCGCTAGGCAGCCCATGTCGATCATCCCGGAGGGGGTCTTCCTCTTGTTCACTCCCCCTCGACTTTACGAAGCATGATGTCCTCCTCCCGGGACTGGTGCCCCCTCATGCCCACAGTACGTGAGACCTTGAAGTCTGACTTCGAAGGAGCATGCTGGGTGAACTTCCCGGGATGCCCCTCTGCGTGTTTCCCAGCAGCCCGTGGTGTCTGGAACAAACTTAGCCGTCACAACTATTCAAAGGCACTGGTCCTTTTCAGCTCACTGTCCAGGAGTCATGCACATAAGCAGTGCCTGGCATGTCCCAGTCCTCAGAGAGTGACCACTCTGCCCTGTGCAGGGTCCTGGGCAGCAGCAGCTCCGCCGCATGAGCAGAGGGACAGGGTTAGGAGGGACCAAGGTCATCCCTGCAGAAGGTCCGGCCAGGAACAGTGGTGGTGACACCATTCGCCTCACTGCTGGGGGAGGCACCCCCAGAGGCCCAGACACGGAGCGGAAGGTGTGCCCGCGGAGAGAGAGATGCCACAAGACAGGTGTGCACAGCTCGCCGGCCGGCACCCAGACCCGGGGAACACCTGCAGGGGGACGCGACTGCGCCTCTTTCTGTGTGAGTGCTCGGTGGTCTTGGTGTCCCTCTGTCCTGGGGCTGTAGTGGGGAGGGATCTGGCGGCTACCCGAGAAGCTGGCCATGGGAACCCCCCGGGCTCTGTGCAGAAGCCTGAGGATGTATCTCTGTCCAGCGGCAGCTAAGTCAGCACCGGGGGACGGCTCTCCTCTGCCCTGTGACCACGTAGTTGGACTTGATTTGTCAGCACTGCCACCACCACTCCCACCAACGAACAGGCAGAAACCAGGGAAACAGCCAAGGACCGAGGGGTCGGTCCGCCCACAGTCCCTCTTCCAGATGGTTTGCGTAATCATGAATCCGGGCTGTGGTCCAGGTACTTCCTGGAGTGGCAGGCACAGGCCCCGGACAGGTGGGCAGAGGCCGGGCGGCCCTCAAGCACCCTCATAGAGAGGCAGGCAGGAAACACAGTCACTCCACACTCACCTGCCTTATGGAAACCTGGCGGACACACAGAGAAGCCACCCCACTTTCTAGCAGCTGCATGCACATGTCAATCCCGTGCCCCAACACCCCCAACATGTGGATCCCCCTGGGAAAGGTGGCAGTGCGCAGGGATCTTGTTGGTTCTGGCCCACGTCCCACAAACCCCAAACCACATTCATGGCCACCCGTGAGTCCACTCTGACCCATAGGGGCCCTGCAGGACAGGGTGGCGCTGCCCCCGTGGGGTTCCGCTCTGTACAGGAGTACAAAGCCTTGTTTTTCTCCCGAATGACGGTTTCAAACTGCTGACCCTCAGGTTAACGGTTCGACATGTAACCACTCTGCCACGAGGGCTCTTCGACCAATGTCAAAGTCGACCTCACATGTCCAGATGAGCAAGCCCAGTAAAGCATCGCTAGTGTTTCATTCCACGGAGGGAAGGAAATGAGGAGCCCTATTCCCCGGGGTCTGGAACATTCTGGCATACACAAGGAGTTGGCTTTATGCAGGGAGAGGGGAGGGCATGGCATGCATCAGGGATACAAACGGGGCTATTCGGTTAGTAACTTATTCTACACGAGAGTTACAATGGGTTAAGTGGGGCTGCCGAGGCAGGCACTGCTGCCCCCTGGCGGCCTGGTTGGTGCAGGACATGCAGCAGTGGGGTCAGCCTCACACTGTTTTCTGGGTTAAGTCAGGTTATCGTCAAGAGCCCACACACCGGTCCACGGATACCTTCATCTCTTTCAGCCCCTGCATGTATTTGCCTTCTACATCCTGAATCTGGTCTTTTAACTCATTGAGCTCCTGGGGGGAGGGGGTGAAAATGGCAAAGAATGAGGTAGGCAGATGACGGAGGCCGGGGAAGAACTGACCCCAGCTGGCCACAGAGAGCCAGAGACCCTCCCGCCCTGCTTCCTCTGACAGAGCTCTCTGGCTCTCACGCATTCTGCCCTGTCCTTTCCCTCGCTTTTGTTTGCCCATGTGCTAAAAGAAAGCAGAGGACGCATCCACCATCAGGATGAAAGTGCAGGCGGTCTGAGCCCTCCAGGGTGCTGCAGAAGCAGACTGTCTCCCTAAACATCGATTGTCTTCAAGAACACCCCACAGAGATGGTCTGCTCTGCAATGGGGTGGTTGGGCTGGGGGTGGTGTGTGCTGGGGGGGGGGGTTGGTTGAGGTTTTGTGTTGTGTCCTCACACACTCTTTCTCAAACACCCCCAACCCCTTGGGGGCAGGGTGCAAAAGCTGCTGCACTGTGTCTAGTGACCTGTTCCGGCGGGTGAGTTTCTGCTCTGTGAGGTCATGGTGGGGCCGGAGAGAGGAAGGTCAACAAAGAACTGTCCCTGCATCCGGGAGTGCCACACCTCTCCTCTGCCACCAGAGAATTCCTGGGACCCCTCAGGCAGTGTCTCACAGCCAACACTCATTGGGCAAATACATGGTGTCCAGCACCTCAACCAGGGACATGCTGTGACTGCAGCTGGCTCAGCTTCCCTGGGGTGGGGACCACACAGCACCTCGAGGCCTTCTTGGGTGGACTTGTCCCAGCCCTGCCTTCTGGTCCTCTTTTGGTCTCCCATTCTGGGACACTCAGGGACTGAGGGGAAGTCCCGTCCAACCTTGCCCACTTTCCCTGGCCAATGACCTCTAGATATCTGAACAGTACTGGTGGTGATGAAGAACGGGCTTGAATTGCCAGCCAAGCTCTTCGGTACACCAGGTCAACATCTTCCCCTGCCCCCCTCTGACCTCGGCCCTGCCCTAGAAGACACAAAGTTCCGAAATGCAAAGGTTGGCCTCCTCCAGCCCCCGTTACTGTCACAAATGAGGGTTGCCAGAGGCCTGGCCCTGGGCGGCACAAGCTGTGATCACACTCAGCTGCCACCTGCAAGGTGGGGCATTCAGGTCCAGCCAGGGCGGCTCAGAAGAAAGGCCTGGCAAACCACTCCCTGCGATTAGCTCTCCAGGGACCTATGTGGGGCTACCCCCATCAGAAGTGACCGATGGCAACCGGTGTACCGGTTGTTCTGTGATCTCTCGGAAGCCAGGCTGGATGGCAAGCCCAGGTCACAGAGGACTTCTCCCTCCCAGGCTCTGTGATGGGCACCACGCCCGGGACTTGGACACTCGTGGTGGTGGGAGGGACGCTGCCATGTACCCAGGCCTGACTGTGCTCAGGACCAAGGATGCAGCAGAGATCCACATGGACACGCTGGCTGAGGGGACAGGGCCAAGAAATGCAGCCTGGCGAGGTCCCCTGTGGACGCACCACCAATGGGGGGGAGAGCCACCAGGGCAGGGCTGGGTGTAGACGGGGACCGTCAGCAACCTGGTACCCAGCAGCATGTCCCAGAAAACAGACTGCCCATAGGGTCTACAGGCAACTGGCTTCGTGCACACCAGGGGCTGAGAGAGGTGGTGACTGGGGAGGGGGCAGGGAGGATCTGGGACAGGGCGTGGTGCCAGCACCGAGCCATCATGGCCATCAGTCACCCTATGCCGGGCTCCCGGCTTGTGCATCTTTAGGGGAGCAGGACTGCCTCCCCGTCTGTCTGAGGGACCCATGGATTCCAATGCCTCCACCAGCGCTCCTTTGGTGTGAGCACAGGAGCAGGCTGACGGTGGTGGGGGAGAGGGGATAAGAGGGAGGACGCTGACAAGGAAGGGGCCGTTTGCTATGTAGAAGGCAGGCTTTCCTGGCAGGGCCCAGGGCTTCACTCACCTTGATTTCCCTGATGGAGGCCTCGGTGCCCGCAGAGATGGACGTGTCCCCACTGCCCCTCCGGGAGGACGTCCCGCCCAGAGAGGCCAGGGCGGCCGCAGACAAGCTGGGCATGTTCCGGGAGCCCTGGGAAACAGCGAGAGCGCCTTTCAGTCACAGCTGAATGGACACGGCGGTGGAGATGACCGCGTCTTGTCTCTCGCTCCATTTCCAAGAGGGAAGCCCTTTGCCGGGCCTCTGGGGAGCTTGACAGGGGCCCTGCTTCCAGGGGTCACCCGGGAGTTTTATTTTTTACGCAGTTTTCGTGATGTGGGTTAGAGGGATTTAGGAGATGTGCACTCATCACCCCAATCTGTCTCTGCACCTTCTCTTCTCTCCTCCTGGTCACTAAACAGCGGTCACTCCCTGCTATGGGGCGACGCTGACCACAGCACCCGACAGGACGCGACAGAATGCCCCTGTGAGTGTCTGTGACTCTCTATGGTACAGAAAGCCTCCTCTTTCTCTCAAGGATCGGCTGCTGGTTTCGAACTGGTGGCTCTGCCCTCAGCAGCCAGCCCAGCAACACAATGCCATGCCACCAGGGCTGACACTCACTATCAACTTCTTCTTATTCGCCTCACCCCACCCCCCATAGCCCAAGAAACCACTAACCCAGTTACTGAGGTGACAGGTTCACTTGTCAGCTTGGGCATTTGAGTTGAGGCTCCATAGCTGGACTTGAGCCAGACACTGCCCGGCTCAGAGGGATTCCCCCTCCATCCCCACCGGAGGCCACTGGTGTGGTGAGCTCATGACTGGCCAGGGGTGGGCACCCACAGTAAACACCGGCCACTCCTCTGCTGGGGGGGGGGGTCCCCCGACGCCGGGGGCTCCCTCCGTGCCAATAGCTAGGCTCACACACAGGCTTCCAGTTCCCCCCTTACCTTCTCCACAAAGTCTCTCTCCGGCCTCTCCTCGACCTGCAGAAGGAAGAGGACAAGAGAGACAGTCAGACGAAGGTGATTGTGAGCCCCTTCCAGGAGTTCCCCACGGGTGTGCGGTGGGCAGTGTGGACACAGCGGGTGTCCACGAGGCTCAGTAAGTGTGGGTGGGCGGGCTTTACAGCGTGAGCTTCATGTTTATGATTCCATGAGCGACAAGCAGTACTGTAATAACACGCGTGGATGGCAGACAGACATCAGACGAGGGGTTTTCCAGGCACGTGAGGGGCCCAGGTTCACTCTGTGGGTCCCCCTCCTCGGGGGGAGCAGGGCTCTCAGTGGAGAACACGGGAATCCACGCTGTCTGCTGTGAAGGTATGTACGAGGCACTGGGGAATGTCTGTGCCTGTCCAAGACCTGCTGACTGCATCAGCGAGACTGGACATGCTGGAAGTACCCGGTGACTCCATCACGCTAGATCGTGGTCCCCACAGAACCCAGGGTCTGGGGGTGTTGGGTGACCCCCATCGTCCTAGAGCAGTGGTTCTCAACCTTCCTATGCTTTGACCCTTTCACACAGTTCCTCGTGTTGTGGTGACCCCACCATCTTAAAATTATTTTTGCTGCCACTCCATAATTAATTTTGCTACTGTGATGAATCCAGTGATCCTTGTGAAAGGATCGTCCAACCTCCAAAGGGGTCGGGCCCCACAGGTTGAAAATAGCTCCAGTCCTAGAGATTGGTGGTCCCTGGTAGAAACTGGGTCTGAAGGTGCCATGGGGTGCCGTGAAGAGCCTGGGAACCCTCAGCTGAAGTCCAAGATATGCCACGTTGTCCTGGAGTGACTGTACAACGTGGGGTTGGGTTCCAAAGTGGGGTGTCCCTGTCCTTTGAGGCTCAGAGGCTGGCATGATAGCCAGCGTCTGAGCCTGATGTGAGGGTTTTCTCCCAAGGTCTGCTGCCCACTTTGGGGAGAGGCTCTGCCCGACTGACCCCACTGGCCCAGGGGTCTGCACAAGCCTTTCCCTATAGCACAGGCCTGGCACCTCAGTCCCCAGTGGTCAGCGCTTGGACGAGAAGGTGGCCAGAGCGTGGCACACCCAGGAAGGCAGACAGACGCCGGGCTCGGTTTCTTGGCTGGGACTGACTTGGAAACACTGTGTTGGAGGTTCTGTTATTTTTCTGCCTTGATTCCAGCTTGCAGGGACTGGATAGGACAGGGCAGAGCTTGGATTCCAGTGCAGTGAGCCCCTAAGACAAGGTGGACCTGCCCGTTTTTGTGTTCTGAAACTGTCAGTGTTTACAGAAACAGAAAGCCTCGTCTCTCTCCCATGCAGCCACCAGTGAGTTCAAGGAAGCAAGTGCCCCCACAGGATGGGGCGGACCTATGCCTGGGGGCTCCCAAGGCTGTCAGTTTCCCAGGGAGCAGAAAGTCTCCTCTTTCTCCCTCTGAGCATGTAGTGGGTTTGAACCTCCCCTCTTTTGGCTAGCGGCCGGGCGTGTGGCTATGATGCCAGACCAATGTGGCCGGCTGAGAGGTCCCACGGAGGCCTGCTGTCGGCCTGCGTGAACAGGGGCACGTGGGAGGCTTTTCCGGCATAAACACACAACAGAGGGAAGGGCTCAGAGCCAGTGGAGGGGACAGGGCTGAAGCAGTAGGGCTTTGCCACACAGTGGGATATCCCCGGCCCAATAAAGCAGCCCTGGAGGCCCAGTGAGTCAAGCATCAGGCTGTTCCCCATCAGGCCAGCGGCTTTCTCCAAGGGAGAAAGATGGGGTTGCCTGATCCTGTAAAGAAGGCCAAGGCCCGACGGCAGCAGGCTTGCTTTGGGTTTCAGTCACAGAAAACACTTCCACCAATGCATAGTAATTCCATCTTTTTTTTGGCACCACTGCCCTCGGTGGTAGTGGGAACTACCCAGCGCCGCTCCTAAGAGCCGCCGCTGGATTTGAACTGCCAAGCTCACGGGCCGCAGTCCTGCACTCAACCACTTACGCCACTGGGGCTCAGCGCAATTCCATCTTTTACACATTCGTAAATAATTGCAAAACACAAACATGCACAGGAACACAGCACATCCATGCACGAGCAACCCTCTCCTCCAGCTGCCCCACTTCCCACAGACCCCCCCCTCTCTAAACAGGTTTGAATAGTTTTCACCCTGAAGGCTTTGAATAGTGCAGTCTCAGCGACAAGGCTGAGAAGAAATATAGGGAGGCCTTGTCTGGTGGGTAGGGGAAGAGGTTTTAGGCCAGGTTCCAACCTAAAACCAGCCCCAAATCACTGCCCTTGAGTGGACACAGCTCTTGGCGGCCCTGGAGGGTAGGGCAGAGCTGCCCTGGCCCATTTCCAAGACAGCCACTTTTGGCGGGATTAGAAAACCTTGTCTCTCTCCCTTGAAGTGACTGGTGGCTTTGAACTGCTGACTCCACAGTTAGCAGTCCAATGCATAATCACTATGCCACTGGGGAGTCTTGGCTGGGTCCTGGATCACTGCAAACACGCGACGTTGCCACCCAGCGCGCCACCTGGGCTTTTGGTTCCTGGGCCCAGAGAAAAGTGATGGTGACTCTGGGTCTCCACCAGTGACATATGCAGCAGCACCAGGATCAAGCGTCAAGTGTGGCGAGAGTGATCGACGTGGGACCGAGGGACAGAGGCCCGCACCGCCCTCGGGGGAAAGGGCAGGGTGGCCGCACACCTCTGGCTTGTGAACAAGTGGCCGGGCCTTCGAAGCCTGCAGAACGAAGCCTGAGAAATGAGACGGAGGAATCTTCTAGCCTGAGAGCCTGGGGTTCTTAGAGCAGGCAGAGGAGCAGGGAGGATGGAGGCAGGCAGGTGAGGAGGAGGAGGAAAAAGAGGAGGAGCGAGTGCAGACTCACCACGGGGCTGGCGCGAGCTGAGCTGGCCCGGGAGGAGGCCCGGGAGCTGGAGTTGAGGCAGCCGCTGTACTCGGAGGGCTGTCCGTGTGGCCAGATGCAGACAGAAAGAGAGGGACAGTGTCAGTGGAGAAACAGGACAGAGGGAGCCAGAGTGTGTGGTCCCGGAGTCATGCGTGCCAAGGAGGGGGTTGGGGTGAGAGATCACACGTGCCTGCTGGAGGAGGCTGCCCCGTCCAGTGGGAGGAAGCCCATGATCAGACCACCATTGTGCACACAGCGCCCCTGATCCGCTCCACGTGGCTGAGCTGAAACACACACCCACACACCAAAAACAGCCCCCTGTCCACGAGGCACTTGCGCTGTGTGCCAGCCCTAAAGCTAAAGACCAGGGTCGGGGGACCTGACTTCTTAGCCATGGGCAGTTTCCCTCTCAGATGGCTTTGCAGTAGGAACAAATCAATTAAAGGTCAATATCAAGCTGTGCATTTTACATGAATACTCATCTTCTTGTAGTGAAAATATATGCCTCCAAACACTTATCACCACAACTTCTTGTTATGCTTTTTTAATAACAGTGTCAGATGACCTATCTTTTATGGATGTGCATATATATCTACCTGCCCACCCATCGATCCATCTGTCTGGCAATTCATCCACTCATCTAATTCATCCCTCGGTCTGTCCATCTGTCTACCCCACCCACCCCTGCTCCTATCTGTTCATCCCTGGGTCTGTCCATCCACCCAGCTTCCCACTGTCCACCCAGTCAACCTTCTACCCACCCGCTCTCTCTTCTGAGAACGCCAGAGCAGCAGTAACCCCTGCATCTGGAAGTGGTGGCCTGTTCACGTGGCCTTGTATTCCCACGTATTCTGGCCCCTGCACTCACTTTCATGTTATTAAGAAAACTTCTGATTGCCTCCTGAGCAAGGGGAGGTGGGGAGGAGTCTCTTGATCAGGGCCACACACAGAGCGGCTGCTGACCTCTGAGTTCCAGCTCCCGAGAGACACGCAGGGTTTACCAGCTCCGTTCAATGGGACAGATGCAGCCAGCACAAACTCCCTGCAGAAGGAGATCCTCCCCCTCTCCCCGCCTGTCCCCCCAACCCCACCTGGGCTAAAGCCAGGGATCAATCCAGAGCGAGTCTGCTTCCCGCCCTCCCCACTTCTGCAAAGAGCTGACGATGGAATCGGCCCCTGCCTCCTCTTCCTAGCTCTCCCCGGGAGGGTCGGCAGCCAGGGAGGCTAATAATGCCTGCTGGAGGTATCGAGGGGCTGGTGACCTTCTCCCGCAGAAAGTCGCCATCATGTCACCCAGTACTCCGTGTCCCGCTGCGGTGATCCAGGGGGCTGCACACAGCTGTCTACACTTGTTCATGGATGAGGGGTGAGAGGACAAATGGTTTTGTGTGGGGAGGTGTCCCCACCCCTGGAAAAGGGCAGCAGGTTGGGTAAGTTTGGGCAGGGAAAGTCTTGAAATAGAAGAGTCCACCCTGTCCCTCACAACGGCTTAAAAACCTCTTCGAGTGCAATACATGTGTAACCGTACGAACGAATGAAGTCAACTTCATCTGAATGGTATCCTTCAGACACGCTGAGCTGTTTTTCGTTTTTGTTTTTTTTTAGATATGCTGAGTTTTACCCCAGAGCTACATGACGCTGTAAGGCTTGAGAGCCAGCTTGCCGCCTGGCCCTGCACTGGACAACCCTGGGTCCTTCTGTGCCTCACCCCCCGCCCCCAGGGTCCAGGGTCCTCTCCAGGCCACCAAGCCCAGAGACTGCAGCAGGGGAGCCTGCCTGGGCAGCTGACTCCACTCCAGGGTTCCAGGGCGGTGTTTGAGGGGAGTCCCGACTCTCCTTACAGAGGGGACACTTCTCCCCACGCCTACGTCCTCCCCAACTGCCGGCCTCTCCGCTGTGATCCTGACAGCAGCACATGCTTCTTCTCCCATGGGCCACTGGCTGGCTCTGAACAGCCAACCTTTCCATTGGCAGCTGGTGGCAGCAGGCCAGGGACAGCCAGCCTCCTCCTAACTCCCTCCCCACTGCTGCCAACCACAGGTCCTGTGACCAAAGCCCCAGAGGGATCTCTGGGCTGTGAGCTTTATTTTGTGGGTATCAACGCGCTCCGGGCTAACCCCAGAGCCAGCGGTTCAAACCCAGGAGCCCCTCCCTGGGAGGAGGAGGTGGCCTTGGACACCCAGTGAGGTGCATCAGCTCTGCTCTGCCTGGGGGCCAGCAAGAGTGTCAACCCAGCATAGGCGGGGAGGTGTGTGTGCGTGTGTGTGTGTGTGTGTGTGTGTGTGTGTGTGTGTGAAGGATCTTGACGGGAGTAGATGGCCAGCCAGGCCTCTGTGACTCAGGGCTGCTGGGGAGGTCTGAATCCCACAGCGCCTGCAAAGCCGTGTCTTGCCACGGTGGAATGTGGGAGCAGGGAGAACCACTGAAGGTTTTCTTGGCTGCCATGGTCTGTCTGTCCAGGAGTGATCACCGGGCTTCGCTGCTCAGAGCCCCTGCATGGGTTCGAACCACTAGCCTGGGTTTGAGCAGCTGAGCACCAGCCCCTGGGCAACTCAGGCTTCCATGGATGGGCCGATGCCTGGAAAGTTCCTTTCTCTTAGCAAATCGGTCTTCCGCCCCTTCTGACCAAGAACCACTCCATTGTCCCCTTCCCCCCACCCCCCCTCCCCTGGATGCAGGCTGGAGCCACACGAATGAGTTCTTGGGGGTCTGTGGGCATGTGTGAGAACCGAGCTGTGTCAGATCCAGGGGCACAGCCATGTCAAAGGACGCTGTGTGACCTCAGTATGAACTGTCGCCATCTTGTCAGAGGCCCACAAAGGTAGCCTGGCGGGAGCGCGGGGGTCAGGCAAAGGTGCACAGAGCTATGCCGGAGGGGAGGTGGTGGTTGAGGGGCTAAGGGTCCCTAGTACCCAGCATGCCTGGGAAAACCACAGGGAATCATAACACCAGACTCGTCGGCGCCAGTTCCCATAGACAGCAATTGCACATGCTCCTTAGTGAGCCAGTGGACTTGGGGTGAGGGGAGGAGGAGGGCCTCTTTGTGAGGCTTGGCGGAAGGACCCCTCTGACGCCAGGAACCCTGCCGGTGTGTCTAGGGCCATGCAGTAGACAGGGGAGGATGCGGGGCCAGGGACACACAGAAATGGCTTACAGCCCGAGAACCAGAGGTGCTGCCCCTCCGAGCCCCACTGAGGCTGTTGTCATCCCACGGGGCTGCCTAGGAGGGAAGCAGAGTCAGGACAGATGTGTCAGGACAGACGCGGGCAGCCCTGCCTCCTGTCTCCGTGAAGCCGGGCAGCCAGGGCGATGCTTGAGGAACACTGAAGAAAAGGGACCTGGCTTCCAGGAAGTGGGCTTCGGAGAAGAAGGGACATGCAGTACAGCAACACACACACACACACACACACACACACACACACACACACACACACATACACACAGAGCTGGGGGGGAGAGAAGCATTTGTTCCTGTCCGTGGCACACAACCCAGCCTCCCACACATCATGGGAATGTGGCTATGGTGACAAGTTTTCCACGTACGGCAACAATGGAATAATCCAGCCAGTCAAGAGAGGAGAGAAAGGGTTCAAATAGCCTGCATCTTCAGGCTGGGATTTAAAGGGCTTGCAGAAACTGAGACTCCACGCTCTCAGCACTGGGTGGCGGCTCTGTGACCAGGTGGCCAGGCATAAGGGGGACGCTGGGCCGGGCATGAGGGGGACGCTGGGCTGGGCACGGGGCTTTCAGGCGATACAGCCAGGGCCATAGAAGGGTGGAGCAGGGGGCGGCCACTCAGCCTCTGGGCCAGGTGATGTGTCGGGAGTCAGGAGGGGGCCACGGAATCTGGGCCACTGAGCTCCACCACGGTGACAATTCAAAGTTCCAGGTTAGTAAGCACTTCAAACAAACAAACAAACAAACAACACAGGTTACCCCCCCCCCCCATGTCACAGAGTTGGGGGAGGGGGTCCTCGGTTTTTTAGAAGTAGACCTCCAGGTCTTTCCCCAAGGCACCTCTGGGCAGGCTCACCCTGCACAGCCCGTGGTGGGCAGCTTTGTGGCCAACTCCTTGCAGCCCAGGGTGGAGGGGAGTTCCGGTGGGGCCCTTTGGGGTATGAACTCACAGGTGAGGGGTGGAATCCTGGGGAATGGGATGCTGGGACAGAACCCCCATCAACACTTAGTCACCAGGTGCCCGTGGCTTCTGTGAATAGATAAGAGGCCACTGACCTCAAGCCAGGCAGAGCCCCGAGTCACGGGCAGTGTGTCCACAGACACAGAGGTGGTATCCTCTGCAGCACCCGCTGCTCTGTGTTCCAGCAGCTCATCTGCCTATGGCAGGGTGGGCCTGGCCAAGGAAGCCGATGGGGGTCGGTGAGGCAAAGCAACGTGACAGGCCAGGCCACGGGGAAGCCAGAGCAGGAGAGCGACCCCAGCACTGTCAGCCATTCGTGGTCACAACCCACCCTCCCGACCCCCTTCTCCTGAGGGTCTTCTCCCCCGCCTCGTGTTGGGTCCTGAAATGATCTGTGGGAGACTTTTTTGAAAAATTGGCTAAACAAGACCTCAGGCCATCAGCCACGCTGACGGAACCCCCGGGGCTAGGCGCATGGGACAAGCAGAGTTATGGTTTCCCTGAAACATGAACCGGTAGTGACAAGAACACACACGCAGGGGAGGGACAGGCAGGCAGGAGACAGACCCGGCTTCCGTGCTGGGTGGACGGGGCTTTAGACAGCAGGCCGCTTCTCGGAAGTCCCAGGTCTGAGCAGGAGAACCCCTGGAATCAGAGATGGGGGGATGGGGGAGAGGAGGATGGCAAAGTGGTTCGCACCCTCATTTCCTCTGAAAGGAACATTCATATTGCAAACTCAGATGCAAAGTGGGCAGAGGCGGGGGCGGGGGGGGGAGCCCCAGCCACACCCTGCACCCCAGCCACCTGGGGCTTCCCCAGCAGGGCTACAGACACTGCCTGCTTACTGGAACCCTGCCCAGGCTCTTATCTATCCCTTCTTCCATTCTGCCAGGCCACCTCTGGTGAGTGACCTGGGCCTGTGGAGCCCCGGGTGCCCAGTGTCTGACTGTGAGCCCCGCTGACTGTGCGCATGGGGCCCCTGCCTGAGCCCCACCACAACGAGCCCCAATGTTTGTTGGGGGGATGGGAACTGAAACCGAGCTGGGGGATTGGCTTCTCTAACAAGCAGCCTGTCTTGTGCTCCCCCCGCCATGGGGCAGGCCTCTGCTGTGTCTCACTGCCTGCTGTCGCCCTCGAGCGCAGGGGAGAACTGCCCCCTCTCTGTGAGGAGCAGCCAGCCTCGTCTTTCTCCCAAGGAGTGGCTGGGCGTTTTGAACTGCTGACCTTGCGGGGAGCAGCACTGTGGCGGCAGGGCTCTGCTGATATTTGGACTTGGATTCAACTTCGTTCTCATTCCAAATGTAGCCCATCCCCCTAGGCACTGCCATACACACGCTTGCCCTACAATGTTTCCCTGTCTCCAGGCTCCCCAGCCAACACCCTGAGGGACCCCTGGCTGGACTTTTCTTTGGATTGACTTGAAGGACAACAGGGCCACAAAGAGACTTCTTTCTAATGGGAGCTGGCTAGAGGCCACCCTGCAGGGGGGATGGTCGGCTGTAAAGGGGGGGAGGGAAAAAGAGAGACGTGTAAAGGCATTAAAGAACAAGCAGTCTGGAGCTACACACACACACACACACACACACACACACACACACACAAGCTCTGCACACCTGCATACAACACAACGGGGTGTGGCTGCAGACAGAAGCGGGAAAATTTAAACAGAAACCAACCAGCTTCTCCTCCCTGGGTGATGGCCATGCGGGTACTTGGTTGTCGCCGCTGAAGCTGGAATTCTGAGCAGTGGGAAAGAGGCCATGTTTTGAGTACTGTGTGTGCCCCCCGTTATCTCCCCACCCCTCACTCCCCGATCCCCTCTGTCTGTTCACAGCACAGCGGCTACCCCCAAACCCAAACCCACTGCCATCAAGTCGATGCCCGCCTGTAGCTGGCCTACAGGACCCCAAAGAGCGGAGCAGAAGCGCCCTTGTGAATTTCTGAGACTATGGCTCTTTATGGGAGTAGAAAGTCTCGTCTCCTTTCCCATGGAGGGGCTGCTGGTTTCGAACCGCTGACTCTGTGGTGGGCACTATGCCACCAGGGCTCTTGCCCCAGTCAACAGCCAACCCAGACCAGGATTAGTGTCAGGAGGGCCGCTGCTGACCCTTCTAGACAAACAGACAAAACCGGCCCAGCGGGTGTTCTCAATCACGAGACCTTGAGCTCCCGGGCTAGCTCCGTGTTTTTTTTCCGGTCACTGCACGGCTTACCCAGCGCTCTGAGGGCAATTGCACAGCTCCGAGAAGCTGGCATGGAGCCCTGGTGACGTGGCGTTAGAGACGGGATGACTAAGCGTCAGGTCAGCGGGGCAAAGTCACCCGCCAGCTCTGCGGGAGAGGGATGAAGGTTCCTACTCCCAGAGAGTGACAGGCCCAGACACTCACAAGGGCAGCTACACCCTGTCCTTGAGGGTAGGGCTGAGCCGGCATTGACTCGATGGCAGAGAGAGAGAGATTGATTCATAATTCACTGGCTGAATCTCAAGGCGCACTTTCTATGGCTTCTGATTTTGATTTTCCCTTATAGCACCCCTTCTTAAAACACACACACACACACACACACACACAGCAAACCCAGACTTGTAGGGACCCCTTGTGAGAGAGCATGCTGTCCCACATTGGTGAGGAAGAGGAGGCCTGGGCTTTCTGCCTCACAGCAGCCGATGTGTGTGCACAACTGCCATCTTCACCACCACCCCACCCTGGGCGTTTGCACCCACGTTTACAGTAACAAGCAGCAAACAAGGGGATTTTTGATGCTTTTTTTCCCCTTTTCCTTTTTTAAGGTCAGGAGAGCTTGGTCAATTGCGATCTCTTCTGCGCACCCCTTGCAAGCCTTGTGAGGCGCGAAGCTTCTACTTTACTTGACCATTTGCCCAGAAAAAGACAGCGAGACCCGCTGGGCCTCAGAAAATAAAAGAAGCCAAATTTAAATCAAGTGAGCAATATTTTTTTAAAAATAAAGAAATGGTAGCAGTTCTCTATGCAATCCAGGCGAGGTAGCTCTGCAGCACCCGGATCAGTGATTTCTCAAGGGCGGGCCTGGGAAGCCAGAGGAAATGAACACCAGGCAGGAGAGAAGGTGCGAGAGCTGTGGTGGCGATTACCCTCCCCTTTGACAGGATGGCACCACTGGACTGTACCACGTGTGCATCGCGTGGCAATTCAACTGCCAAAGAAATCTGCACCGGCAGAAGTACAGCCAGGCTGTTCCTGTGCAGGAAAGATGGCGGGAGTCCTGTCACACCATGCGGACATGGCAGGAGGGACCAGGCCCTGGGAAAGGATGCCATGTTTAGTAAAGTGGAGGGGCAGCAACAAAGGACGGACAGACGGACACGGTGGCAGCAACAATGCGACTGTGGGGATGGAGCGGAACTGGGCTGGGCTTTGTTCTAATGTACTCGGGGTGCTAGGCCTGAACGGAGTCCTGGGCACCAAACAACAACAGAAAAACAGCTTGCTTTTTGTTTGTTCTTTTTCTTAAAAGCACAGCAGTCACGTGATTGAGCTGTGGGACGGGACAACGTACCCTGCTGGGCCTTCTGCTGAGCGCCTGGGCTCCGCACCCGTCTCCGTCATAACCATTCGTCTGTGTCCGTGGAGAGAAGAGGGGGAGGCACGTGAGTGCACGCCTGCAGGCCACTCCCCAGCCCCAGCCCGGAGCCCGCCTGGACGCCGCTTTCCAGACCCAGCTTTCCCTCCCACAGGCTGGGTGTCCAGCAACGATCAAGGGCCTTGCAGTCCTTGCTTCTCGGTGGGCCCTTTCTGGGGCCATTTCTGAGACAGTTTCTATCGGAATGCTAACTGAATGCCAGGATGAAAGCCTGGTCTTCTACACATTTAAATAGACAAGTTCTCGGGCCCAGAATTTAAGTATTCTCGAGTTGAATGCAGCTGTACTTCGAGGACTCCTGGTGGCGTCGCGGTGACGCACTGGGCTGCGGCAAACCACAAGGGGAGCAGTTTGAAACCACTGGCTGCTCTGTGAGAGAAAGACGAGGCTGTCTGCGCCCTCAGAGCCACCCTCTCAGGCACCGACAGGGGCAGTTCTGCTCTGGCTTACAGACAGAGTCAGCATCAGCCTGATGGTAGCGAGTGTGGGTTCTGTTTGTTTTAGTATGATCAATAGTTGTGTCTTCTTCCTTTATGTTCCAAAATGGGATGAAGATATAGTTAGTGACCTGATACTCATTCTGTCCCCCAGGGAAAAAACAAATGAGACAGAAGGTGCTAAGTCCATGTCTAAGCCCCTTCTCGGCTCAGGCCTTGCCTTCTCCCGGCAGCCACGGCGAGGGCATCTCTTCCACCTGTGAAATCAAGCCACGTGGACTCCCCGATGGTTCAAGATGACAGTGGACACGCATCACACAGGTAAGGAGGCCTGCAGGTGGGGGAGGGTCCCCAGGGCATGGCAGGTGAAGAGCGTGGGGCTGGTGTTGGGGTCATCTTGTGACAGTGAGCACATCACTGGACTCCAGGGGGCCACCACTGCCTCAGCTAAAGACAGACAGGCGGACATGTACTCACAGATTTCTACAAATATCCTCAAAGGTGGTACTAAGGGTTAAATGAGATCAAAATGAGCCCCCCAAGCACTTTGAGGAGTGTCCCCACAAAGTCCGAGCACATCAAAGGGTTGAGGAAGTACTATTTCTGACCGTTGGAGGTACAGGTGGTACCTGGCTTACCCGCCCCCCTCCCCCTAACCCGCTGGAGTTAAGAAGAACCACACTCACCACCTTTTGTGGGTGTGTGTCTCTCCACATTAGCAAAGTGTACAGGACAGGGTGTTACTCTGTGTCACTTGCTGTCATAAGAAGTATGCGACTTAGGGCAAATTGAGGACACAGGGGTTGGAAGGGATCCCAGCTGCATATGTGGGCTAGATATATTTCCTTATTCAAATGGTTCTTTGGAGTGGGAGCAGGGGGGATCTAGGGTTGTTTAGCACAAATTTCTCCCTCCTTAAATCAGTATAGAATATGTGAATTTCCAGGCAAATGATAAAATAAACCCAGATTCATAATGCCTCCATTACGAAATGATCTATTTTCTTTCACCATAGCGCTAATTTCAAGTCTCATCAATCAGACGTTTCTAAGGGAAACGGAGAGCACATAGCAACCTCTCCATGTGGCACAGCAACACAGAAACAGCTTAGAGACCAGCTTGAGGGGATAGATGCATTGTTGCAGATAGGCCTGGGTCTACTTCCTTTTCCTTTCCCCAAAGGCAGGATCCCTGTTCCCAAAGGACTCTCCAGGGCTTGTCTGCCATGCAACTGACCTTGCTCATCTGCAACCCCTTCTGGTAAAAGAGAAGGAAAAGGAGCAAATCGAGTTTGTCTCACAGTTCCTTGACTGATTAATGGGAGAAGAGAATGTATTCTGTGTAGAAATCACCCCTCCTCCATCCCCACCCCCACTGGTGACTCCCAAGGGGGTTTGGCTTGGAGCTGTGAAGGGGTCTTTTCCATTTGACCAAGGAGCTCTGGTGGGCGTGGGGTGAGAACTGGGGCTCTTAACAGCCAGGTCAGCAGTACCAAGCCACCAGCCACTCGGAGGGAGCAAGGTGAGGCTCCTGCTGTCAAGATGAGTGGGGATGGGGATGGGGGTCCCTTTTGGCCTCTGGATCACTTGGTGGGTCTGCTCCAGGCGGCGGGAGGGCTGACCCTGTTAGAGCTCTGGGGACACTCCACTCCAGACGCGTTATGCGCTGTGATTCCATCGCAGGGAACAGGCATGTACCTCCCAGCTGAATCCTTAGGACCCCACCGACCACCAACTCTCTCTTCTTGCACCTCGAGGGTTTTATGTGTGGCATTCAGAGGGGTGGGGCTGCCTTTGCTCACACCCAAACCCCCTACAAGACAAAACAGAGACCAAGAGGAGTGGATGCTGACCCAGGGCGACCCCATGGGGCAAGGTGAAGCGGCCCTGTGCGTTTCCCAGACTGCCCCTCTTGATGGGGTCGAAGCCTCATCTGTCTGGCTTTGTGGAGGGTCTAGAGGCTGACCTCTGGCCAGCACGCCAACACATAACCCACCACACCAGCACCGGGCAGCCTCGTCTGCCTGGCATGCTCCTCAGAGAGGCAGAGACTCGGTGAATCTGTGTACAGCCGCCTCAAAAAATCGAAGACTCAAACCCCACTGCTAGCAGGTCAAGTCCCACTCCTGGTGACTCTACAGGCCAGGGTAGAACATGTCCTGTTTCTGGAAGCAGTCTGCCTCATCTTTCTCCTGTACAGCCTCTGGTGGGCTCAAACCGCCGACCTTTTGACCAGTCGCCCAGGGCTTCACCTGCCGCACCACCAGGGCCAGAAAGCATGCATCTTTTAGGAGGGTGGCCTGGGCTGCAGCCCCGTGCAAAGCAGAGCGTTGAGGGCCTTGACCGAGGCTGGTTTTCTGAAAGGGGATGAAGCACATGCAGGGACAGCTGCTCTCAAAGCAGCACTGCAGCAGCAACACGGAGCGTGGGGCAGCAGCTCCCCCCCGCTCCCCCCGCCCCGTTAGTTCCTCCGGTCAGTGGTGTTAGAGGCCTGCGTCTTCTGCAGACATCGAAAGACAGAGCACCTTTCAAAGGCCGCAGAGAGGGAAACAAGATAAGGATGGTGAAATCAAAAGTCTGACTGCAATCCCGGATGCACCCCGTTGAACAAAGACCTTGTTATTTTCTGCTTTGGATTTTGTTGTTGCAACCATGGGTAATGGAAGGCATTGTGAACAAATGGGGGGGAGGAATCGCTCTTTTCCCCTCTCTGATATGGAATTCAAGACACATCATGGGATGCATACGTCTGGGGGTGGGGTGAGTGGGGAAGAGGGTGTCTCCTGCTGAGGTTGGTGGAGCGAGCCCACTTCTTCAAATGTATGCAGTTGCACAGGCCCCCACCAGATGCCAGCACAGAAAAAAATCGGGATAGAAGAATCCTGATAAACCATAGGGGTGGAAATGATGGGTGGGCAATCTATGCGCTGTGAGCCCCCAGAGGGTTAATGTGGAATGAAAAAATCTGAACCATCCCACTGTGTGCCTGACCACTGCTGATCCCTGCCTCCTCCTGCAAGGGGGATGGCCCTAAAACACCCTTTACTTTTAGTTTAAGATAAAAAGGCTAATACTCCAGAAACGCCTCACTGACAGCCTTCCCGAGTCAGAGAAGTCGCTAAGGACCAGGTCTGGAGATGCCTTCGCCCGGCTGCGTCAGTGATGGTGGGAGGGGGGACGGGGTGGTGAAACTCACGGTTCTTCTTCTGTGAATAAGAGTTTCTGATGTTTCTGGCAATCTGAACCTCACCTGCCCCCGTCGCCTTCAGATGCCGCATGAGCTGTCTGCTGCCCCCTGGGACGCCCTTCACCCTCGGATCTGTGGGATCCTCTCTGTCTAGTGGGGGCAGCGACCTCCTCAGATGGGTGTGCAGAGGACCACACGTGCTCTTCCGAGGCAGAGTTTACTGAATATTGTAAAATGCCACGAGGCCCTGAACACAAACCCCTTTTAAATCGAGTCCTTAACGACAAACTCCCCACCCAACCCCCAATCCCCAAGAAACCTCTAACTAACCCATGGCCAGAGAGTCAGTTCTGACTCATTCACGGCCACCTCCAGAACGAGGTGCATCGGCCCGAGGCGTCTGAGATGGTATCTTCAGGGAGCAAAGACTCATGGGAGGGAGCCTTGGCTTCCTGAGATTGTAACTTTGCTAAAGGAGAAAGCCCTGCTTTTCTTCCTCAGAGAGGTTGGTGGTTTCAAACTGCTGACCCTGCAGCCACCCCACCCCGGGGCTCCCGGTCAAGCAGTCAGGGCAATAGCGGAAGACCCTTGAAACGATGGATCAACACACGGGGCCGGCGTCCATGTGACAACACTGGCATCTGTGGGCAGCCCCCTTCCTGGCAGGAGCAGCCCTTCCACTCAGTCGGGGATGAAAAAGGAGACGGACAACTGCTGCTGCAGTGGGCACTGTGCTTCCTCGTTTTCCCCTCAAGGAAAGTCAGGCTGGGACTGCGGGAGCTCTTGCTCAGAGTTTGATTTCCCAGAAGCACAGCTGAACCTTGCTCATCTCTGCGGCTGCAGTGGACACAGGGCCAGAGAGGAGGTGCCCCCGAATCCTCTGGGGGGTGTTTGTGCCCAGTGCCATTCCAGAACCTCCCATAGGGACTGTGGTCCCTGGAGGGGGAACGCCCTCGGGGGCACCTTCCCTTCATGCCCCCCATGACCCCCACCCCCGGGTCAACAGGCTTAGTGGTTTAGAAACATCCATCAGGTTAGTGGAAATCACACGGCCTTCATGCTATGTGAGTATCTGTCGCAGAACATGGTTATTGGCCCCTCCTCACCCAGGCAAAGGCGCCCCCCCACTCCGCGTCAGACTGCGCCTGTGGGAGAGGACACAATGGGAGCAGCGTTGACAACGGAATCCAGGAGTCAAGTGAGACAGTACAAACCTCAGAGACTCCCCGGGCTCCGGTCCTTGCTCCCCGACTCCAGGATGGTGCAGGGGCTTGGAGAAAGAGGGGATCTGAGGGGCAGCCCCCAGACAAAAGACAAACGCTGCTGGAACTCACCAAGCCCCCAACGGCGGGCGCCACTTTCTGTCCTTCTCTATGGAACGGTTACAAACTGTCCTGCTGGCAACTTCTGAGTCATCAAAATGAAAACACATGCACACGCACGCACGCACCCTGTGTGGTTCCCACAGCACAGGCATTCTGGGATGGACCTCAGGGGTGCGGGGCTGTCCCTTTGGTTTGGTTTGGTTATGCAGAGGGCTTCTCATGGCCACCAGCTGAAGGAAAAGGCCAGATCACAGGCCTTTACAAACTTGCAGACTTCCGGGCATAGAAACCCCACTGACCCGACACGGGAGTGAGGAGGTGAGCTCCCACTAGCACCGCTGGTCAGGATGTCTTGCTGGGCTGGACCAGTCAGTCACGGTCAGCACAGTCCTAATGCCCTGGTCCCCCAATGCTGAGGTGTGGGTGTCCATTAGGCCCAGCCAAGGAGGTGTAAGTCCTGGACCTGAGCAAGCTCCCTTTCCCTTGGCCTGGGTCTGCCTATGTAGGAGGGTCCCCTTTCACCTCCAGAGTGGCTTCTTTTGGCCTTCTGGGGCTACGTCACACAGGGCTTAGGCTGGGAGGGCACAGCCCCCCAGCTGTGGTCCACCTCTCTTTCTCATCATCCTGACGGGGGCCCTTCTGTGGGAAGTTTATGCCTTCACAGAAGGATGCTCGGCCACTTAGCAGACAGCGGTCACCAGAGACTCAGGCCTCCTTTCTGGTTAAAGGAAATCAACGCTGACGCACCACCGTCAAAACACTCGGGATGCTGGGAGGATGATTCTAGACTCCCTGCCTGTTAAAGACTTTGGAGAACTTTATAAGAGCCACACAGCTTTTCTGCCCAACGCCGTGCAGCCTCCAGAGAAGCCACAGGTCTGGCGGGACGGCGGGCTGCAGGGAGAGCTGGGTCTCACCTCCACTCTCCTGCCAGACTCTGGTCGACCACCCAACATCTCACCCCGAACTCCCTCGGGTCACAGCCACCCAAGTCCCCGGTCATGTCTCAGGCAGGCTCTGACACCATCATCCTTCATACTTGGTTTTCAGGACATGGCGCTGTCCCCCCCCCCCCCGGCCCCCCACCAGGTTTCAGTGCTTGGGCTACAGATTCTGATGGCAGGGTCTGACATCGACAGTCTTGGGGTTCCATCTGTCTGCGAGGGCCAGAGGTTGAGCAGGGAAGTCAACACTGCTTCACTAGGCCCTCGGACCAATGTAGCTTTGAACGGCTTCCCGGGCAGGCAGCCACACAGCTGGAGGCCAACTCCCACGTCAGAGGGGGTCTGCCTGCAGCTCAGTCAGGGCAGGGAGTCCTCCATGGAGGAGCTCACAGCGGCTGACAATGTATCCACCTGTATGGCTGCTCACTGACTTGAAAAGACACACACACACTCACACACAATCTCGGAAGGACCACCAGAATGCTCCTTAGAAGCAAGGGTGGGTAGACTCCGTGTCCTATACGTTGGACATGTCCTTGGGAAAGACTGGTCCCTGGAGAAGGGCCTGGTGCTTGGTCAAGGGGAGGGGCAGCGAGAACCAGGATGTGGACGGACACGTGGCTCCCACGCGGAGAGGGGTGGACCGCTATGGCAATAATTGAAGAGGTGGCGCAGGGCTCTCACAGCAGCCGCGTGGCTGTGCAGGAGAGGCACCACACAAGCACACTTGCAACGTGTGGGAGGCCTGGTGTGGCACTGTGACCTGACCCCTCCCCATCCCCCACCCTGCGGCTCCATCCACGCCCGACAGGACAGAGTAGCCTCGACGACCATGATGACACCCGATGATCCCCTGTGACCAGGTGTCCCTGTGCCCCTGTCGTCATGCAACACGATGTGCTCAGTTTCCTGTCCCAAGGGACGGCACGCAGGGCCCCTGTCACCTCAGAAAGCACACACCTGCTCCAAGCACCGTCAGGAGGACTTTCTTGGTGGGTGGGGGTGGGGGGGGGAGGCAGGGGGAAAGGGAGGGAAGAGGTGTTTAAGACACAGACAGGCAGACTCAAGCTCTCAGGTACAGACGGGGCTTGGAGCCCTCACTCATCTTGGAGCATCGCCCACCAGCACACCTTGGGGGCCTGCATTACCAGAGGCGGGTATGACTTTGGATTTTCTGTGCTAAAAAGGCACCAAGAAGAAAAGATGGGTGGAGTCTGGTCTATCCATCAGGTGGCAGCCTAGGGGCGTCCCTGGCAGGTGTGGCCGACCTATCAGAAGACAGATGCCATGGAGGTCTGGGAGTGCGCTTCCCCTCTTGCCTGGAGCAGTGTGCAGCCTGCTCAGGCCACCCCTCAGCGCCTGGCCACACTGCCTACTGGCTGACTTCCTGCCGCGCCCCGAGTCCTGCTGTGCTGGTCACCCCTCTGCGCTGCCAGCCTCTCCGACGGTTCACCCTTCTCCCAACATGGGTCATAAAGGCCTTGGGCACATTCTGACCCATGAAAAGTAGGTGGGCTTGAGCACTCTCCCCCCAGCTGTGGGACTGCTTCCCTGTTATAATGCCCCATTCACGAGGGAAACATCTCTACCAGCAGACATGCTGAAGGGTCCTGGTTTTGCTGGGACTGGTTTCACCCTGATTGGGGAGCTGTGTGAGGCAGACAGATCTATTTAAAGACGCCAGCACCCGCTCTTGGGGAAACGGCACAAGGGAACATGCAGGGGGGAAGCATGGAACCCGAGAGGCGGTCTCGTGAGGACTCGCTGAGGCCACCCCAGGGACCAGGACTGAGAGTGTGGACCTGGGCCTGGGGCTCAAGGGTCATGCCCACGGGACTCTGGTACTGACCCTCAGGCTGCCGCGACTGCAACCTGACAAGCGCTCGTCTTCATCGGAGGCCTGGGGAGAGAGGGGGAGAGCGGCGTGAGGCAGTTGGGAACAGGCACCCACCTCAGCTCCGAGGGGTCCCATTGGCCCATCCCAGAATGGGAGGTTTGGGGCCAGGTGCCGAGATCCTCGGCACCCTGGGGACTGTGTGTCCTGCTGATGCCAGAGCAATTCAGGGAGGCTTCTGGATCCCTCAGATATAAAATCATTTGGACCAGGTGGGCTCATTGTACCCCCGACCCTACCCCGACAACTGGCCCATCCTGGTCTGGGTTTACTTTCTTGTGCAAATTACCTGTGTCCAATTGCTTCAAAGCCCTGGAATTGATCTCAGAACTCACTGCAAACCCATCCAACTTACCCATGCGACCCTGCAGGGCAGGGGGGATTTCTGAGAGGGGGACCCCTGACAGGGTAGAAGGCCTCCTCTCTTCCTTGGGGTAGCTGGTGGCTTTGAAAGCTACTAGAAATGCATTCATACACAAATGTCTTTCTCTGGCCCCTTCACCTCCACCCCTGGTCAAAGCTGCTCCCTCTGCTCTAGGGATGATGAAGGAGACTGAGGAAGGTGGACTCAGTCCACGGGGAACCTGGCTTTTGGGGAAAGGGGGTGCCGTGAGGACATCAGTCAGCTGGAGGAACTGGACTATCAAAAGGGACCCCCAGTGCGGGCTCTCCCAGGTTTGACAGGGACGTCAGGAGGCGACAGTGACTACTGGAGGGACTTCGGAAGGTGTGCGGGCCAACGGCACGGGATGAACCTGGAGACTGAGGGCCCTGGCACAAGACAGCCCCTCCGACCAAGTCCGAGTCCCAGGCAGTGTGTGGTGACCCCCGGGGTGGCCGGCGTGGTACTGACCGTGGTGCTTCTCCGAGACCTACGTGAGTAGCGCTCGCTGTCCTCCTACCAAAGCAAGGGGACAGCACAGAGCGATTAGAGGCAGATGGACGGACGGACGACAGATGTGCCCCAGCCTGACAGAAAGGCTTTGACTGGTGTCACTCAGCCACCCAGGGAAGATAGTCCCCCGCACCCCCCCCCCAGCAATGCCCCCCAAGGCCCTGCTGGTGCACACACACACAGTTGGCATACTTCATTTGGGCCTGGAAACAAGTGTGTGTGTGTTGGGGGTGGGGGTGGAGAACTTAACGGGGGGTGGGGGGTGAGGGAACAGGGAGAGCTGTGTCTTCATGAAAAGCAGGCACATCACTGCCCGGCCCCCTCCTCCCCACAGGAGGGCATTTCCCAAGCAGATCCTAGAAGGGGTCTGTCCTGCTTCCTTCTGACATATGTTGTGGGGTCTACCCCGTTTCTGACAAGGGGTCTCTTTTCTGACCGAATCCCCTCTCCTCTGGGTTTATAATTAGTCGCGTGCTTCTTCCCCTGCACACGGGGGTGTGAAAGAGAAGCAACCGGTGTTGCGTCTGAAGCTTTGTGAGGGCACGTCTGCCCCTGCATAAGCCAGAAAGACGACGCAAAGGCGGGCTCGCTTCCCCCCCTTTCCTTCAGGACAACACATCACTGTCCTCGAGTCGGCTGCCATTCCCGGGGGCACAGCAGCACGGCCTCTTTGAGTCTCCACGATTATCAGCCTCATCTTCCTCCCTTGCAGCGGCTGGTGGGTTTGAACTGCTGGCCATCAGGTGAGCAGCCGAATGCACAGCCCACTCTGCCACCAGGACCCAGAATGATTCTCCTTCTGTGTCGCACATCCCTCCCACCATTGTCACGTACGTTGAGCCCACTCTCACTGGTGGTGACCCCATGTGACAGAGCAGATCTGCCCCGTGGGCTCTCCTAGGCTGCTCACTTCTCAAGAGCCTGCTCCCTGTGCAAACCCAGAGTGGACGGTCCTCTGAGCTGGCTGAGGGTGGGGCTGCAGATCAGGTGAGTTGGGGTCGGAGAGGGCTCACAGGGCAGACAGCCAGGACTGAGTATATAGCCACTTCCGGGTGTGGCTGTCAGTTTGAAAAATCCTCAGGCCTGGGACACAGGCTCAGCCTATGGATGCCTACGGGGGCGTCCTCTGCCTGAGCAAATTGGGGTGACCCAGGGGATCTCTGGGTGGGTTTGGACGGACCACCTTTATTCAGGAGAGCTGCTGCCTGGCACTGACCATCCCCTCCACCCTACCCCCCCGCTCCTGGGGGAAGAGGAGAAGACAACAAAGATTGGCTAAGGCCCATCTCTAAACTGCCAGGGCCCAGACGCCCGGATTCCTGCGAGAGCCACCCTCGGGCACGATGCAAACGGGGGCAAACGTCGGAACCGCACGCCGCGTACCATCCACTGCTCGATGTCGCCCCACTTGGTGTCCAGCCCATAGTACTTCTGGAGACAGAAAGCAGAGAGGTCAGGGGAGGAGGAAAAGGCACAAGGAGCCACTCTGACATGCACGCTCACACGGCCGCCCGGCCCACAGCAGAGGAACAAGCCAAGCCAAGGCGGGGGCGGGAGCTCATGGCGGGTTCTAGGTGGGAGGGGGAGCTGCCCTCGCCCCAGTCTGGGGGATCTGGGAGCCTGGGAAAAAGGAGCTCCCCTACAGACCCAGGGCGCAGCACAAAAGCATTCCTGGGTGGGGAGGTGGCAACAGGACCTGGGGGCTGAATTCACAGCAACCACATGTCAAGTCCTTGGTTCTCAGAACAGCTGGGGGACAGGCCCCTGCAAATGAGAAGCAAAGCTGAGAGCAGTCCCCCAGGGACAGAAGAACAAAACGAGGCCCCCCAACCCCCTAGACCCACTGATGGAGGAGGGGACACTGTGATGTCTCTAGAGTACTGACTTGCCTTTGGGTTCCCGAGAAAACACTGGGGTCTGCTAAGAGAGTCTGCTGGCCAGGTGGTCTCTGGCCAAGGGAAAAACAGCAGCAGAGCTGTGGCCTGTGCTCAGGATTCACTGGATGCCCTCCCCCTGCATCCCCACCTTGCCGGCGAGTGGGCGGCACAGTGGTCCTGCTGAGGACCACGTGGGGAGACTCGGGAGTGGCTGTTGCTGTGAGGAGGTCTGGCCCCTCCAGAACCAGGTGGCAATGTAGCTCCTCATCTCAGAGCGTGGTTTCTCCTCCCTCTCCATGCCTGCTAAGAGAGGCCTTCAGACCGGTCCCTCCTTGTCAGCCAGCATTGGCTTGGGGAAGCCACCCAGAAAGGGACTTGAATTTGTCAAAGGTGGATGTCAAACAATGAGAGCCAGGAAGCACAAAAAATCATAGGTCCCCTGCTAGAGAACGGCTTTCCCTCTCTGACTACAAGGCCCTGGCTTGTGCATTACCTAGCAACCCAGTCTCTTGCTGGGCAGCGTCAGGAACAATGGCGCCCGGCTCAAAGATGGCGGTCAACCATCCCACTTTGAATGTTTGCTGCTCTCCCGTGTCCTCCAGGACACCAGTTTCTGCAGCATGAGCCATGTCTAAACTGACCAACTTTGGAACAGGTTCAAAACCCTACAAGGGAAAACCAACCGGGGCCTCCATCTCGTAGAACACGGATGTGTTTTTCTCAGCACCCGAACCGGGTGGGGGGAAGACCTTGGAAGCTACCAGAAGACAACAATGTGTGACACTGCATCCTGACAGGCAGGGCGGCAGTGCTGGGCCGGGCAGGCGAGGCTTGGTCGGTTTCAATTTACTTTGAAGGGCGGCCAAATTCCAAGCTTAATGCTCTAACACGTCTCACTCCGTGGTCTTCCAGGGTTGGTGGATACGAGGGAAAGCAGAAGGGGGAAAGAGGCTCTCAAAATCCCCAAATCTACCGAATTCCTGTCTTGTTCTGTACACCACTTTCTTTAGACTTTCACTCCGAAAGGAAGTGAAAAACAAACGCCTCAGCTGAAACAGAAGGCAGGAGCTTGAAGCGGTTCTGTCCTCAGTGAACGGGAATTCACAGTCCATGTGAGGCCTGTCCCCCGGCCCACGAGTTCTAGTTTTCATCTGTGAAACTTGATGGTACCATCCCTCTGATCAAGATCAAGAAAGGATGAAAATATCCTTTGAAAAAGGTGGGCAGTCAATAGGAACTCCCAAATAAAACCCTCTCAACCCCCAAAGACAACCCTGTCCTGAGTTTTCCCCTGTGCATCCTCGACTGTCTGACCCCACTACACCTGTGTCAGAGTGCCCACTAGAGGGTCTTCTCCTGGTAGGTAGACACAGGAACCTGATCGCACACCTTCCCTCCTGTGGGTGCGGGAGCCAATGAGCCGTTGCTGGAACGCCAGCTACCTGTCCTTGCCATCTCTCCGGGGTGGCGGGAGGGGGCAGAGGGCACCTTCAGCATCAGCAGGTGGCCTGTGTTAGTGAGTGGCACTGCACAGCACACTTCAGGAAGGTGAGGCGACTTCTGGGGGGTGGGGGGAGGCCGCCCTGTGGTTAGCAGGTGAGTCATGCAAGGAAGCCAGGGGAAGGTGGAGAGCACTGGGCTTGCAGATGGCTGTGACCCGGGAGAAGAGGGACAGAGGTGCCAGGCAGCCATCAGGGCCAGCAGAGAGGAGCCACTGCCTCTGTTTCCCCTTCACAGACCTTGGGGGCTGCTTGCCAGACCTGAGCCGGGCTGTGCCTGGGTGCTGCCCCAAGGAGGCTGGTCCTCCCTCCGCTGTCACTCTGGGTGCAAGCCCTCCTTTGGACAGAGCTCGAAAGTTGCGCTGCCCACGGGGAGGAAGCCTTGAGTGGGCGATGCCGAGAGCCCAGTGGGGCCTGCAGGAGTGAGTGCCGGCTCTGCAGGTGTCAGGCCCTTGAGTCAGGCTCTGCGAGTTACAGACAAGGGACTCCCTTTGACACCTGAAGCTCGACTCTGAATGGACTGATCAGTCGGCGGACCTTGGAGAGGCAGACCTGGGTGCCGAACCCATGGAGTCTCGTGGGCTCCTCAGGCTCGTAGTTGAGGAGAGAGAAGAGGGCAGGGAATGTAACAAACAAAAAAACCCAAACTGGTGGCTGTCAACTCGATTGTGACTCTTAGGGACCCTGCAGGTCACCGTAGGATCCCCTTCCCTCTGGTCTCCGAGATCCCTCCTGTCTTTTGTGAGGTGGTCAGTGGGTTTGACCCTCCGACCTTTCGGTTATTAGCTGTGGGCCTGGGCCACCATACTGTGGGGGCTCCTTAATTGACCTCAAGAGGGTCCCCCAATTTAGAAATATGCTCTGTCTGGGGCGTTCTTTCTAGCATCCTGACGGAAAAGAGCAGGGACAGAGGCCCGTGTCTGGAGGTGGCGCTTTGCCTCGGCGGGCGTCTGTCTGTCTGTGCTGGGGGCCGAGGCAGAGGCCGAGGCAGTTCACACACACTCACACGCCAAGCGGCATTCTGAGGAGCGGGAGGTCTGTGCATCTGAGGGCAAAGCCACACCGTGGAAGGTGGCCGGCCGGGCTTTGGCCCCGGGGACCAGTGCATGCAAACAGAGAACAGGGAAGGGCCTACCTTTTGAACCTGGTAGATCTACAGAGAGGGGCGAGAGAGACAGGGAGAGAAGGACATCGTCCCATTAGAGAACCAGACGCGGCAGAGGCAGGCCCCGCGGTCACCCAGAGCTTTGCACAGGAGAGTCGTCATGGGGAGGGGGAAGGGCTCGGACCCCAACCCCCAATAGTGAATACTTCCCAAATGGACGTCAAGTATGACATGGAACCCCAAAGCCCTCTGAACCCCCGGCAGGACTTCCTCCTCCCTCCCTTGTCCGGCCCGTCGTGGATCAGCTGGAGAACCGTGGTGTGGATCCCCCGGGACCCTCCGAATGCCCTGAGCTCGCTCCTTTACCACCGACCTCGGGGTGTCTGTCACACGGACGGAGCTCCCAAACCACGGAGTCCAGCGCCGTGCAGAAAGCTGCTCTGGCGCTCTGGTCAGGTGGACGCACCAGGATGAGGTCGAGGCGGACCCCAGGGCAGCACCCCTGATACGTGATGGTGGGTGGCATGAAGCCTGCGAGTGTGGCATGTTCTCACGTTCATCTGCTTCTGAGGTTTCTTCTCGCCCATTGTTGGGTAAGAATGAGAAATCCTTTCGCCCCCTCGCCCACGACGCTCCCCTCAGCCACCTGTGCCAGAGCAGCGGGTTATTGAACGTGGCGCTGGTAGCCAAACTCTCTATCCCCCACCAGTCCACCTTTCCCTGCTGGGGTCTGGGAATGGAGTGGGGACAATACGGATAGGATTCACCCCTCAGGAACTGTGCACAGGGGCCCCTGGAGGACCGTCCTGCGGGGTGTAGCACAAGCCCTCTGAGAAGCTCGTGACCATCCAGAGCCAGGAGAGGAGTGGGTCCTCTGGGCCTGAGATCCCTGCGCAAAGAACCCCCTGGATCCGGATGACGGCTGTGACATCAGAGGAGCAGCAGAACCGGGAGCCAGAGCTTGAAGCACAGTGACGGCCTGTGGAGCAAGTGAAGCTGAGTGCTTGTAGGCAGGAAGCTGGCTTGCAGAGTGGGGCGCCTCTGGGTACTTGGTTGGGGAAGCTGGGCTTGCTGACCCACAGAGCTTGAGCCCAAGGCCTCTGGGTTGAGGCTCACGGCGGGGCAGTGCGCCCGTTGGGGCACTGACTAACAGACCCGAAACGTGGTCACACGTCCTGATAAAGAACATGGCAGCTTGTGAATTTCACCCCAGTCAGGAACACGGTCTGTGAGTCCTGTGTAGCCACGGCCACGGGCACTGGAACCCAGAGAAGTAAAACAGCGAACATCAGCAAAGACATCACCATTCTCTCACCCATCCACCAGACCAGGCACGAACAGGGCCAGGACCTGCCCAGGTGACGAGCACAGGATGGCGCTCACGCCTCTGTGGCAGCTCGGACGCACCTGCTCTCTGGTCGCTATAATGACAGCGAGGCGCTTTGGGTTTCCCGTGGGTTCCCCAGGGGACGGCCACGTGCAGTCTTCCCTAACAGTCCCTGTCAGGGAGCCCATGCTCCTTGCAAATGCTGGCACACAAGCTCTGGCTGGTTCTCACCGTCTACACTGCTGGGGGCGGGGGGGGGGGGGCTGCTGGGCTGCCAGCAGCCAGCTCGCCACCCCGCCATCCCCAGACTCTTCGGGGCTGGGTGGCAGAGCTGATGCAAAGCATCTTGGCAAATACAAGAGAAGTGCCCCCATCTTCAAGCTGTGTCCCCGAGATGCCCCCCAGAGCCTGCCACCAGGAAGTACCCTGCAGTCAAGGGGGCATGGGACACACAGCTGGCATGAAGCCTTTCCAAAACCGCGTGGGATTGACCTGCCAGAGGGCAGCCCAGTGAGTGGGGCAGGCACACCGTGGAGTCTTCAGCCCGACTCCCCACGTAGAGGGCAGTGCTGGGCTGAGTGCAGACAGAGGGCTATACAGGATGGGATCCAAGCCTCCCAGGCCCCCACAGAAGCCTAGCTAGCTCCCCTTTCCTCGGCAGAGGCGGGGGGTGGGGGTGTCTCCTGAGCCTCACTGGGCTCGGTGTGGGTGGCGGTGGCAGAGGGTGGCAGAGACCTCCATCATCCACTATGTTTGGAGTGACTGACTGTCACTATCCATGCTGATACCAGATGTCATGATGTGATGTGCACTTCCTGTGTTCACAAAGCGTGTCTCTGTGACCCAGTCAGACTTTCTCTCTTCTCAAAAAGTGCTGCTACTGGGCATCCAGTGCATATCAGGCCAGGTTTATTCCCAGCAAAGCCTGTGCCCATGTCCCTGTCATCGGGGGACGCCTGCACAGGACTCAACTCAATGGCCATCATCACCTTCTGAGCTGAACTCTCAGCCTTGAATTTAATTGGCCTAGCACATCCCCTTAGAAGCCACATGGATTTTTTTATATGATCTTTCTGAACCCCTCTGCATGTATAGATAAACCTCTACACACACACACACACACACACACACACACACACACACTCCACCCCCGGGCTTCACAAAGCTTGTGGGAAAACTCTGGATCTTAAATATAGGGCGACAAAGTCTCTTGATGACACCAGGACTAGCAGAGAAAAAAAAGAAACAAAGACAATGTTTTTCACACCCAAAGAAGTCAAGTTTGAGGGCTATGTGGACGTTGGGGGTGGGTGGGGAGGAAAAGCAGGGGGAGCACCCTACCATTGAAATGTGTGATCGCTTTAAAAAAGAGAGAGAAAAAAAATCACTGATCTTTTCATTCCATTCCATCCCTCCACAGACACCCCAAAACCTGTATGTCTGTACAGGGGCAGAGCGAGGAGGCTGACTTGGGTTCCCGGGCTGGTGGGACACGTTCTAGATGTTCAGAGTAGGGCTAGCCTGGACCCCCCTAGTCCATGCCCAGTCTTGAGACTGATGTTGCTATAGGAGGCCCGCCAAGCTTGCTCTAAAGGCCTTTCACAGCTGGACAATGGGCCCTCCAGGAAGCACAGAATCGTACGGATGTCAGTGTACTGGCATGGGACCTCTGGGCTGGTGCCGGGAGCCTCGCCTAGTGGCCACACAGATGGACCTTCTTGTGCTGACCCTGGAAGGCAGGGGCCCAGGAGCAGGTGCTGAGCGCATCGTGGAATTCAAGTGCACCAGGCTGGTGGTGGTGGACTATGTGCTTGACTCGAAGGGAGACAGGGAGGTTTTGCTTTTAAAAGAAGCCCCCGGCGGGGTGGTTTTGAGCTGGGCCGCTACCCTGAAGGTCAGTAGTTTGAATTCACCAGCCTCTCCGTGGGAGAAAGACGAGACTCCCTACTCCCGTGAAGAGCGACGGTCCCGAAACCCACAGAGGCGGCCCTGAGCCGGCACTAGGGACTCCCTGCAGGGAGTGTGGCGTCGGCGGCGCTGAAAAGGAGCTTTGGCTTAATTCCTTCCATGAGTGCTTTTCTTTCCCAACCAGGCACCTTCGCCAAAGCGTTGTGAGTGCGGGGGTCAGTGCCAGCACAGGCCTCTGCTGGGCTCACTTCTGGCCTTGGCCACGGACACCCACCGGATCGGACGGCTCCTGGACACGGGTGATAAGAAGGGGGCTGGGGATCACACCAGTCGGCTTCACTTGTCAGGGGACGCACTGGGCTTCCCCCGGGCACACTTCTCCCCAGGCGACTCAAAACCACATTGATTGCCATCCATCCGGTCAGTGCTGACCCACAGCGGCCCCACGGTTTCCCAGACTGCCACTGCGGACGGGAGGAGAGAGGCCCGTCGCACCTCCCGGGAGCCGCTGTGAACTGCCGAGCATGGGCATCACAGTCCAACAGGCAGCTGCTGCGCCACCGGGGCCCCAAGGTCCAGAGCACCAAAAGAACCCCCCATCTGGCTGCCGCCGAGCCAGTGCAGACTCACGGCGACCCTCTCAGACAGGTAGACCTGGCCCCAGGGGTCTCGAGACGGTCATGTCACAGGAGCTGAGAGCCTCGTTTTTCTCCCACGGAGCTGCCGGGGGGGTTCACACCGCACATGTTGCCGTTAGCCAGCCAGGGCGCGCCCACGGCCCCGCCGGGGCTCCTGGGGTAGGAGAGGCTCACCCTGTCCTCCTCTGTGGACCGAGCGACAAAACAGACTCGGCGAGGAAGCCAGGTGGCCCCTCAAAGACGGGTCTGCTTTCCAGCAGCTCCGCAAAGACACTGGATGTTGCGGTCACAGCGCTGGGCGCGCTAGGATGTGGCCTGGCTCCTCTGACGAGGACCAGTGGCCCCTCCTGTGTCCATCCCACCTCCCTCGCTCTCTCTCAGCTCTGGCGCACTCCTCACCCCACAAGAAGGCTTCCCAGCGCTGAGCCGGCGGGCCCAGCCTGTTTGCACATTTCCAGTGGCTGCCTGTGCCCCAGTCCCTGTGGCCAGATGCAGGAAGTGAGCACCCTCGGCCGACCAACGTTAGCCGGTCTTTGTCCTTTCCATAGGACAGGCCCAGTGGGGAGGGGGTGTGGAAGGAGGGCCAGCCCCCCATGCCCTCCATCAGGTGGACGGCCACTGACCCCCAAAGGCCGTCAACATCCACCTCCTGCCACCCAAACACTGCCCATCTCTGAACAAGGAACGCCTTGGTGGACATGGTGTGGAAGGTCTCACTGGCCATGGCAGACCTTGACCTCTCCGATGTGTCCGCTGCAGCCAAGGTCACCACACAGGCCGACCAGCCTTGCAGCTCAGAGCAGACCATCAGACACACAGGCAGCAGCTCCAGGCGCCCACAGCAGGGGGACACTCCACACAGGCGCCCATGAAGGGCATTTCCTCAGTGGCCGCCCACCCCTTCCAGGAGAGACCCACGTCTGTGTCATCACAGGAAGGCTCTGGGAATCTCCAAATCTGAGGAACTCCGTGGGGCGTGGGGGGTGCTTTCCCTCATCAAGCTACATCACCAGTTGGGAGAAACGTGAACACGCTCCAGGTCACGCTTTCATATGAAGGGTCCAGAGTCCAGAGTCCAGCTTGTGGGACCCAGAAGGAGGTCAGAGGGTTCAGGCACCTGGAGGATGTGTATGTATATGTGGGTGTGGGTATGTGTGTGTGGGGGGTGGGGGGAACAGAGGGAGCTGGGAGCTGCCCGGGACAAGCACGCGCGGTATCTCAACTATGTGCCCTCCCGGGCCTGACCTTGGGTGACTGGCACACACGTCCCCGCCCAGGAGCAATGTCCAGGGGACAGGTGTGTCCACAGCGGCGTCTGCAGCGAAGGCTGCCACCTGGGCCCCAGGGATGCCCGCCTCACCTCCTTCTGCTGCCGCTCCAGCTCCTTCATGCGGATCTCCCGGGCCTCTGCGCGGGCTGCACGCTTCGCAGCCAGCCTGGCCTCCGCCTGGAAGAGAGGGGGGACACTGTGAGCGTGGTCATCCCGGGGGACGCAGACTTGTCCTGCGCGGACAACAGAGAGCGCCGGGGTCTCCAGTCGTAAAGGGAGGAGTTGCGGTCAGTTGCCACCCAGTGGGCTCTGACTAGAGTGACCCTGCCCAGCCCTGTGTTCCCGCACAGCTACTGGACCATTGGTGCAGCCAGTGTCAGACCACCTCGTCCAGGACCTTCCTCTCGACTTAACCCACAGGATGGCCTGCTCCAGGAGGGCGACGTGACTGACATGACACGCGAGTCCATGCACCCAGGAACCCAGCTGACCAGCACAGTCAGCGATGGGCTCACGGAAGGGTAGGGGCTCCCACCTACCAGCTGCCCCTGGGGAGAGACGGCGCCTGTTTTCATTAAGAGGATGATGTGGAGACCCTAGGGGGCAAGCCCACTCTGACTGGTAGGGTCATCACACACCAGTCCCTGCAACGGCATGGAGGGAGGCCAGATATGGGCTCACATTCCTACAGGAAAGGCCAGCCGCTGGCCAGGGACCTCTGGTGGGTGAAAGAGACGGCCAGTGAGGACAAGGGGCAGCACGGTTGACTGCATGACCTCAGAAACCTCCCAGAGGGTGCAAGCGTATATGAGCCGTGCTCCCCATGCCTTCTCTGCCCCATGTCTAGTGGACGGGGCCGAGGCACAGACAGGGTGAGAGACTGGCCCACAGCCACACAGCCCCGGAGCGGCAGACTGCCCCTGGGAGGCAGGCAGTCTGACTACGTGTCTGTGAGGGTCACTGGTCCAGCCCCTCCCTTCATGGAGCAGGAAGCTGGGGCCGTGCTGAGGTCACAGGGCAGGGGTGCAGACTCTGACCCTACTCCCTAGCCACGTCTGCCTCCTGGGCAGCACAGAGGGCCGAGACCGGTGCCTGAAAGTTCTGGAGGCCAGCGCTCTGTGATGTGCAAGACTTGCCTCCAGGGGCCATCTGCTGGTACAATGTGGTCAGCGTCTCCTAGAGGTCACCTTGGTGCTCTCCCCCTCACTTCCTGTGATGGCCCTGGGGAGGGGCAGTGGGGCCCGTGGTCAAGCGCAGGCTCCCCGGTGCCCAGCCCGGCCTGCACGCCCTCACTCCTCCGATGAGGAGAGGACGTGCGTGGTGCTGCCAGGAGGGATGCTCCTCCAAGTCTGGTGCTCTGTGGACAGCCACAGTTGGGTCAGGGTGCTGGAAGACCCCCCAGCCCAGTGGTTCCATGAAGAGTCACTTCACGCTGTGTGAAGGGCCAGGCGACCCGGTCTGGAAGCGGCGGGCTGTGCCACCAATCGGTCTGCAATGACTGTCCACCACCGCGACACCCATCAACTGCTAATGATCACGGCCAGCACGCGGCCAGCCACCTTCTCTGCAGGGCAGGGCAGACCTGACCCTGTGGGTCCGGCGACTGCAAATCATTCTGGGAGCAGCGCGCCTGGCCTTCCTTCCTCCTGCTCTGAGACAGTAACTAGGGGCTGATTCCTCCCTTTACACCCTGAGAAGCCTTTCTCGGGCAGGGCGGCTGGTGGGCTCGGGGGGCTGACCATTGAGTGGGTGCTTTCGCCAAGGTGCCACTGGGGCTTCAGCCCCCCCACCCCCATCCCCGGTGAGCAGAGATGTCGGGAGAGTGGCAGATGTTATCAGAGCTATGAGTCCAGTGGCGTGGCTTAATCAAGAAGGTAAGCCATGCTGAGTGGGCCTGACCTCATCAGGCGTGGAAGGTCTGGAGATGCTGTTGCGTGGGGAGAAGTGGGTACCAGGCAAGGAAGTGGCCTCTGGGAATCACAGCAGCCACCTGCCAGCAGCCAGCAGGAAAACAGCTGGCTTTGGTCTCAGCCAGGGGCCGTGGACTCTGCCCACAGGGATGTGAGTGTGAAGAGGGTCTGGAGGCCCGGAGGGGGCACGGCCCGCTGGCACCGGCTGCTCTTTGAGAGGCTTACTCAGCGCAGGGGAAGGGGTGCCCAACCCTGGCCCATGAAGTAATCTGGCACTGAATGGGGAGGGCCACCCCAGCAGCTCAGCCTGGGGGAGGGGCTGCTCCCCAGCAAGGGCCCAGTCACAGGAGGCGGAGGGAACAGGCAAGTGCGTGGTCTGAGCTATCTCTGAGCCCCTGCACGCCAAAGATCTAAAAACTCTCACTGCCGTTGGGTCGGTTCTGACGTACAGAAACCCGACAGAACGGCCCCTGTGGGTTTCTCAGACAGTAACTCTCTTCAGGAGTAGAGAGGCCCATCTTTCTCCTACAGAGTGACTGGTGGTTTGGAACTGCTGACAAGCTGCTAGTAGCCCATTGTATAACCATTATGCCTCCAGACTTCCCCCCATTCCTCCTGCCCACCCACACCCCTGACTCACCCTGCCTTTCCGGCCCTAACTTCCTGGTTTGTCTCTAGCCTGAGGCCCAGGCCAGCAGAGACCATTGCCTGCTGTCCGGCCACGCTCCCTCAGGGGACAAGTTCCCGTCCCCTCCCCCATGCTGTCCGGGACCCCACTGTATCCATGGGACAGGCTGTCTCCACCTCGTGAATGGTTCCCTATCGAGCCTGCCTTCTTCCTACTCTCACTGTGTGGCCCCCACACCCTGCTCCGTCTCAGAGGAGCTTAGAGACAAGCAGAAAGAACCCTGTTAAAGAACAGCTGGTGGTGGCAGCCATTGTACAACGAGGCTTGATCTACTGGAGAATGGGTTGTTACAGTATCTGCAAGAGCTCCCAAGAAAATGATTGAAAGTAAAGTAAAAGAAAACTTCTGACACAGACGAGTGTGGACCAGCCACGGGGGCAGGACCAGTCGCCGGGGCAGAGAGGGAAGGCTATGGAAGTGTCTCCCCAGCCCTGACAAAGCACCACCCCTCTCCGGATCCCGGCCTCAGTCAGAGTTGGGGACAGGCTGGGAAACCTGCAAAGGGGACACGTTCAGGCTGAACAATGAGAACCGGGAGGGACGCAGGAGTCGGCAGTTAAAGCAGGCCCCAAATGGACACCTGAAACCATTCTTGCCTCGTGGATTCAGGCTCACAGGGACCTGAGAGGACAGGGTAGAACTGCCTCTGCCGGTGTTCAGAACTGTGTCTTTGTGGGGGCAGAAACCCCGAATTCTGACTTGCTGAGGCCCTACAGGACAGAGGAGAACGGCCCCTGGGGGTGTCGGGGGCGGTCAGTCTTTGTGGGAGGGTGAGGCTGTCAACCTGGGGCAGCAGGTGTGGGTGGGAGCTCCTGCCTCCATCTGGCAGGGGGGCGGGGGGGGGGAGAGTAGAGGCTGGTTCAGGGTGAGGTACAGGCAAAGGGGAAGGGTGCTGCCATCCAGGCTGAGGGCCCCAGGCTTGCTGGCCCTGACCAGGCCACACACATGCTCCTCTCAGCCCAGTGTCCCCTTTCCTGGATGCTTGCCCACTCAGCCATGGCCTGGACAGAGGGACGTCAGTGAGGGCTGCCAGGCACAGCCGGGCCCTGCCCGACATGGACGACTGCTACTTGGCACGGCCGCTTTTGCAGAATGGAAGGTACATGTGTAATGCTGTGAGGGCATCACTCACCTGGTCCACCTGGTGGGGACAGGGGACGGGGGTGGATAGTGGGCTGGCCAGAAGGATACCCGAGGCCAGCAGCAGCTGGGCCACAGGACCTGGGGAGCATGACAGTTGTGACTGCTGCTGTGGCATGCCAGGGCCCTGACAGTAGAGAGGATGAACACGTGCCCAACAGCAGGGCAGACGCACACGCTGCATGGCAGAACAATGTACACGTGCAGACACACTGTCTGCAGGCACAGGTCACGGGCGAGGTCAGGGGTCCGTGCTGTGCGGTCAGCCCACCTTGGGCTCTGAGCTCAGGCACCCTGCTGGGATTCTGAGCGGGCATCAGGCCTCCCAGGACTGCAGCGGCCCTTTCTAAGGTCAGGGAGCTCAGATGCGGCGGCGTGGGCTGGCAGACGGCGGCGTGGGCCTGGCGGACAGACACCAGAACAGTGAGAAGCCTGTCACCAGGCCCAGAGAGAGGGCAAGGAGGACACAGATGGAAGGCCTGGAAAGCCCTTGGCCTCCCGAGTATGACCATGCATCCCCAGGCCCCTAGACCAGGACTCTACCAGTTTGAAAGCACCAGACTTTCTGCTGGAAAAAGAGGAGACTTGCTACTCCCCCAAAGCGTTCCTGTCTCGGAAACCCATGGGGCAGTTCTGCTCTGATCTGCAGGATTCACTTGGTGGCAGTGAGTGGGTGTGGAAACGCAGAGCTTGAAGACTCAGAGGCCCCTGGCCCAATGGCTTCCTGTGCATATGAGAAATGGAACAGGCTACAATGATCCACATATAACTCCCCAGCCTCCTCTCCAGGGGGATCAATGACAGTCAGTGGGCGAAGGGGAACAGCGGGCAGTGTAAGATATGAAAATAATTATAATTTATCAAGGGATCCATGAGGGTGGGAGGAGGGAAGGGGAAAAAGAAGAGCTGGTACCAAGGGCTCAAAGAGAAAGAACATATTTTGAAAATGATGATGGCACAACCTAGGTACAAACGTGCTTGGGACAATGAGTGTGTGGATTGTTGTAAGAGCTGTAAGAGCCCCTGTGGCGGTCATATACCCTGTCAGTTTCATGATGGGGAGTCTAGGGACGGAGCCTAACTTGTCAATCTGGAGATAGCCAATGAGGCCTCTGTGTGGGCATGACTTTCTCCTGAGAATTCTGGGAAATCTCACGGTTTTTCCCAATTGGAGACGAGAAACTTGACTCTCAGTCTCTTGGAGTCGAGATAAGACAGATGACAACATGCTCATGGATCCTGATTCTTGGGAGAATGGAGGAGCCAGAGAGAAGGTCACATGGACTTGCCCTGATGGAATCAGACCTCTGGGGCTTGAGAAGCTCCCACTACCAGTAGATACTGCTGATGGACCCTGAGCCCTGGAAATGAGGAGCCATGGGGAGACCCCTGCCAGCACCAGGCCGTCTCTACTGCACATGCTCCATGAGTCGGAAGGAGACTTTATAGACTGGTATCGAACATATGGGCTAATATCGGACTTATGACTTTGGACTGGACTGGGTTGGGATGCTTTCTCCATGTTCCCTTCCTCTTGTATATAAACCTTTCCCTTATATCCATGTGCGTGTCTATGAATTTATTTCTCTAGTCTACCCGGACTAACACAGCCCCCAATAAAATGATTTATTAAAAGTAAAAAACAGCTGAGCCCCGGTGGCATAATGGTTGT
>PVJH01013106.1:17024-61805 GCA_004026705.1 Nesogale talazaci | reverse complement strand
GAAGAGGAACAGTCCCATTCATTGTCAAATAGAACCTTTCACGATCTGTTCTGACGTACAAGCTGATCAGTGATGCTAGTGCTGGGATACGACACATGCTCCTGCAAGGAAGACCCATAAACAGGTCGACTGCGAGACTTCCATACCACCCACAAATGAGGTAAAGAAGTGGAAGTGTCTAAAGAATTCTCATGCAGTGTGAAACTGATCAAGCATGCAACCAAGATACATTGGTAATTACCAGTAACTAAAATAGAAACAGAAAAGAAGGATTAGTAGCTATAAAATATGGTCTTACTGACAGACACACGAGGATTCGGCAAGACTACTTTGCCAGTAACAACAACTCTATGTAAACCTTGTCAGGTGGAATACACGAGAATCAAGTGGAGATGATGGAGAGGCTCGATATTATCAGTAAGAACAAGGCCAGGGGCTGAGTGCAGAATAGGCCGTCTATGTACATATATTTACATGCTAAAGTATTAAGCTAACAATGGACTTTGGATCTCTACTTAAGTCTTCCCTCAACACATGAGCACTCTGTTCTAATAACCTGGCACTAGGTGATACCTTCCCAACACAATCGCTGAAGACAAAATGAATCCATAAGCAAATGTGATGAAGGAAACTGACAGTACCCAGCTATTAAAGATCCAGTGCCTGGGGTCTTAAAGACTTGAAGTCAAACAAGCAGCTGTCTAGCAGGGAAGCAACAAAGCCCACATGGAAGAAGCATACCAGGTTACGTGCTCATAAAGTGTTGATGGAATCAGGTATTAGAAGATCGAAAACAGTTACATGGATGTTAAGGAGAGGGGTCAGAGTGGAGACCCAAAGACCATCTGTAGACAAGTGGACATCCCTTCACAGAAGGGTCACACAGAATGGACAAGTCAGCCAAGATGCAATTTAGCACCAATGAAACACACACTACATCTCTGGTCTTGAATGCCTCCCCCAACATCCCACTAACATGACAGCAGTTCTAACTCACAAATCTTGTTAGACTGGAGTATGTACATCAGTACAGATCAGAGCTTTGGACACACTGAAGCCAGAACAGACAACCCCCTCAGAAATAGTAACAAGTATAGCGACACCAAGAGGGCCAGGTGGTAAGGGGCAACCGAGAGCAACATTGAATGTGCAGCACCCGCTCAGGGGGATGAACAACAGAAACGGGGTGAAGGGATACAGAGGAAGGTGTAAGATATGAAATATACATATATGCACACACACACACACACACACACACACACACATATATATCAAATCAATGCTGAGGTCACATGGATCCTGACTGAAAACACAGAATACTAAATAACCCGTGCCATTGTCTGTGCAAAGGTACTTGCGTGGATAATAAATTACAAACAACATTGAAAAGAATGGGAATTCCAGAACACGTGCATGGACCAAGAGATTACTCAATCAAACTGCATGGTTTAAATCACGGTGTGTCAGATTGTATCCTTTCACCATACTTACTCAATCTATATGCTTTGCAAGTACTCTAAGAAGCTGAACATATAGGAAGGCATTTTAATCTGAGTTTCTGTATATGAAATCCAGGACAGGTAAATCTATAGAAAGAAGTGGAGTAAGGGTTTCTTGGGGTGTGGCTGGGGAGACTGAGGGAAACTGGGGAGCTAATAACAATGAATACAAAAACGGTATTCTAAAATTGATTGTGGTAATACTGCCCAACTCTTCATATCATTGAACAGTGGAACTGCATATGTGAATTATGTGTCAACAAAACGGTTTACTTAAAAACAGATTGGAGGGAGACTCATCAGCAAGCTGCAGATGATACTACCTTGCTTTCTGAAAAGAGAAAGTGAAGCATTTACTGATGAAGTTCAAGGACTACATCCTTCGGTATGGATTATGTCTCAACACAAAGAGAACAATTTACCAGGGGTTCACGGAGAGTGAGGAAAAAGATGAGCTTCAATAAGGGCTCAAGTAGAAAGATGTTTTGAAAATGACAATGGCAACATAGGTACAAGTTTGCTTGATATAACTGATTTACAGATTTAGAGCCCCCCACAAGAAATCAAATGATGTATTGCACTTGGCAAAGCTGCGGCAAAAGGCTTAAGTATGGTATGTGAATATGTCAACAAACTTTAATAAAAACCCTAATTTAACAAGTTTATTTTTTTAAAAAAGCAAAGCTATCACTTTGAAGACTAAAGGGCACCTTGTCATGGGACTCTCATTCGCCTCATAAGCAGGGGAAAGCTGGACGATGAATGCGGAAGGTCGAAGAACAACTGATGCCTAAAATTACCCATAATACGGAATAGACCATGTGCTGCCGGACATAAAAACCAATCTTTGTTGGAAGACGTCGAACCAGAATGCGCCTCCCAAGTGCGGTTGGGAGCGTTTGTCTTCACATTCGTTGGGTTTGTTACCAGTCGCTAGAGAAGCCCATCGTGTTTGGTAGAACGACGCGGGTCAAAGAAAAGATGGAATGGCACAGTGACTGCAACAGTGAACGTAAAACACAAGGAGAAGGCTCTCCGTGAAAGGTAAAGGGCTGTTCAAATGCTAATTTAAAGTTTTCTTTGCGCGGGTTAAAAAAAAATTAGAAAGCGGGCTGAGCCCCGGTGGCGTAGTGGTTGTGCTCGGGACTGCGGCCCACTGGGACGGAGGTTCCATTCCAGCAGTGGGGCTGGGCCTCCTACTCCCACCACCAGAGGGCAGTGATGCCCCCCCCCCCCAAAAAAAATTACAAAGCAACGCCGCTAAGCAGGAAAAAGCTCTAACTTTGAGGAGTCAGCGGCTCTCATTGCGGCAGGAGTTAGCGTCTTCCCTCTAACCGTCCGTCCCACTCCCACCACCGTCCCTTTCCCCTGAATCCTGCGTAGTCCGGGTGCCCGCAGCGACTTGCTTCCCTTTCCCCCCAGCCCCGACGGCTGTCGTGAACGACTCACCGCACAGGCCGCATCTTAGACGCCTTTCAAAGCTGGAACTTTGTGAGTTGCACGCTCGCCCAAGCAGCAACGGCAGTTTCGATTCCCGCTCAAAACCGAACAGCGGAGTCCCCCACCCACGGGCTGCGGTCCTCCAATCAATCCCAGCCATCCTCCCGTTGGCGCATGCGTTCTGGGAAGGTCTTGTTGGTTCACGCCCCTCCCAACGCGATGGGTTTAGACTTACGTTTGCACTTTCGTCACAGCAGTCGCTTTTTGTACCGTCTTTGGATTACTCTACAATAGTCGAAAACCGCTAACTACCTTTTAAAAATGACTAAGTCGACCCATCAGGGAACAAAAAGACACTTAAACTAATGGTTTTTGTACATGTGTCAGCAAAAAGAAAAATATCTGGGCGAATCTGCCGCACTGAATCCGCTGGTTGCAAGGAGGAGTTGTCAGGTCACCTGACGTTCGTGGAGGAAGTGCTCGTTGACAGCTCGGAGTGTGCGGACTGCTCAGGGTTTTGCAACTAGGAGAGGTGAGACCCGAACCCCAAACAGGGAACTTCTTCAGACTATAAACTCCCAAATGATGGGCTGGTCCCCTCCCTCGGCGGGAGCTTCTCTGCCAAGAAGCCTGCACCGCATCCTCTCAGTAATTTGAGCCTCAGCGTCTCCATTCCATTGGCTGTATGAGCCCGGTTCTGCCCGCCCTCCCCAGTTTTGTATCGGAAACCTTCCTTAAAAGTATTTAGAACTACCCTGCTAAAAACTACCGTCTTCAAATAGACTTTTAGCCAAAAACACACCCAAAAAAATGGGAGTGAGGGGGGATGGATGACAATTTGCTAAGCTGCATAAATTTAAGCTTTAATTCGATCGAAACCCTAACTAGTAGGTTTGGATCCCTGCTACAGTGGTCCGTTACAGCCTCTGCCGTCATCTTGTGCAAGCAATCAGTGGACTGTAATGTTTCTGCTGATGTTCCCAGACCGCTTATTTTATTATACGCTTCTATTTATTGATCTTCATGTGCTTCGTATTTGATGTTTGCCCACTGACAACTGACAATTGTCCAAGAAGGTGGCAAGTAAATGGCAGAATTAGAATTTGAGCTACCGCGTTTGGGATTGCAGTTACCACATTGTCTTCAACCAACACATAATCTTGCCTTAAATCTATGTGCAGCATGCCCGAGGCTGTGGAATTGCTAAGCCATAGCCCTTTACCTCAGGATGCCCACAATCTGGTGAGGACATGGTATTGATGAAGCTGGAGATGTAAATAGGGATTCAGTTCTGAGAGTTGTTTCCAGCTTGAGGGTTTAATGAATAAGCTGCAGTGAATATTCTATGTGTTTTTGGTGTGCATGTGTATCTTAAGTTATCGCTATCGCTCATGCTGTTTATGAGAGTAAGTAAAAATTCACTTCATCAAAATCACAAAAACCTTATCAAAGGAAAGTGTCAAAATGTACAGTTGTTGCTTCTTGGCATATCCTCCTAGATCTATGCATTGCTGAAGACAATGTTTTCATCTCTCTTAACTCTCCCACTCCCCCCAAACTCTGATTTTTGATTTATACCAAATCAGAACATAAGTTTTTGTATCCTCGGGGATCACAGACTGTGTTCCTTTTAAGTTTTCTTTGAACTTGGGAAACAAAAGGAAGTCTGAATGGACAAGATCAGGTCTGTAGGGTGGATGGTATAGTTTCATGATGAATTTTTCCCAGGACAACCCTTGCTACTGTTGAAGAATGCGGAGATGCATTTTCCTGGAGGGAAACAATTTCTTGGTTAAACTTTCATGACCTCTTTCTCACTAATTCCATTTTCAATTTTATCTAGAGTTCTTAATAGGCCCCCTATCCCGTGATGGTCTTATGTCCTTCAAAAATATATATCAAGATTGCTCCTTTGGAATCTCAGAAATGGTAGCCATAACCTTTTGAATTGACCTCTCTGCTTTGAATTTATCTGACCCACCAGATCCCCGAGGAACCCACTGTTTGATTTGAAAACTGTATAGCAGTATAATTTAAGTAAATATACAGATATACTTATGGGTCTTAGAAATGGTGCATATATATAGAAGTGACATACCAAAAGACACATGTAGACGTGTAGTTTACACATAGCATACTGTGTATTCCACAAATAACACATTACAGCTTTTTCAAACTGGGCAAGTCCTTATGCATTAGCATCCTATGTGCATCCCATGTATGTTATTTATTTGGGTGCACTATATGCAAAAATATAGTATACAATTACTTGCATCTTTTTTCATATAAGAAACCCAGGTGGCAAGTTGGGTTAAAAATTAGACTGCTAACCACAAAGTCAAGGGTTCAAACCCAGCAGTTGTTCTGTGGGAGAAAGATAAGGCTGTTTGTCCTCCTCAAGATAATAGTCTTGGGAAACCAATGGAGCACTTCTACTCTGTGTTATGAGGTCACTAGAAGTCAACATAGGGAATAGAGTTATATTGGGGTTTATGCTATAAAAAAACAAGACCAAACTCAGTGCCCTTTGAGTTGCATCCAACTCACAGCAGCCCCTAGGTCCCAGTAGCTTGCCCCTGTGGGCTTCCAAGGCAGCAAATCTATGGGAGTGGAAAGCCTTGTCTTTCTCCAGGGGTATGTGTATACTTGGGGTGGGCAGTCTGCCAAAGTAGCTATACAATTTCGCCTCAAAGAGACTTGTTCTATTGAGAGATCAAGGGTCCCAAGTACCATGATTCAGATAGGTGTAGTGTGACATGAGAGCTTGTAGTGAGGGCCCAATCCAGTTTGTAGGAATTCAGGATGGCATCTTGAAGCATATCCAAGCCGAGCCCTGAAGAATCAATAGCTGTTAGCCAGGGAAAGAAGAGCAGTAAGCGTGCTGTAGAGGAAGGGAAAGACCTCCAGAGAGGTTCGGAATGGGGAGAGAGGTTTGGTAGCAGAAGAAATTGAGGTCCCAAGTCTCACGAGGAAGAGATTTGCATGGTGGAACCCCCTAGAAACGGTGCAGCAACAACAAAGCACCGTGGGTCTGCTTGTTTTGTTTTGTAGACTTACATCACCTACCGCTCTTTCGTTAATTCCATAGAAATCCTGCCAAAGAAGATGAAGAAATACAGAGGAAGGCCCTGCAATCGAGAGAGAGAATTTGTATATAAATTCAAAGTAGGAAGTCAGTGCTTAGAATTGAAGGTGCCGCTCCAGTTTCCTGTTGAAGAGGATGCCAGTCATTTGCATGGACGGCTGATGTTGCTGCACAACTTACCATGCTTTATCGAGAATGGTGAGGACAGACTTTGCTTTTCGCTCCAACTTCACTGACCTTTTTCTCACTAATGCAGTTTTCAGCTTTTTAAAAAGTTCTTAATAAGCCTCCTCTCCTTAACCGCCCCCCCCCATGATGGTCCTATCTCCTTCAAAATAATACATATCAAGGTTACTCTTGCATTAGAGCTTTCAGAATGTTTAACTAGATTAGAAAGCAACAAGCCAAAGAGATATTAGAAACATCCATAAACTATGAAGTGTTTGTACAGCTGCATGCCTGTAAGAATAAAAAAGTCTTCCTAGATATTTGTTTAATTGAAAGCCCCTCCCACATAGCCCTAGGTGGCTAAGAAAGAGGTTGACTTGTAAACATGACATTGTGTGATGAAGAATTAGTTACAACATCTTGATTAGGATGTTGAACCTCAGATTTTAGTGGGGTGGATTCATAAGCCATTGAAAGTACCACTGACTCTGCTTTTGAGCCCTGGTGGGGTCGTGGTTATGTGCTAGGTTTCTAATCAGCTACTGCTCCTCAGGAGAAAGAGGGGGCTGTCTGCTCCCCCAGAGAGTTGTAGTCTCAGAAACTTGCAAGGACAATTGTGCTCTGCCCAACAGGCTTGCTATGAGTCAGTATCGGTTCTATGGCTGTGATTTGTTTCGGTTTTTGGTATTATATTGCTAAATTCATTACGTCTCTCACTGATCTGGCCATCTGTTCCAGAGATGTCATGCAAGAGAAGGAGTAATAATCTTTTAATAAATTTTTATCACCCAGATTAAATCCATCAAGTTTTTTGCCATTTGTTTGTGTGTGTGTGTGTGTGTGGTTTGTTTTTTAAGGTTTCTGTTCTATCTCTTAGATGCAGACCAAAAATAATTTAAATTGAAAATATGTTGGGTCCTAGAAGGTTAGAATCACAAGGGAAACCAGCAATTTTTCCTGCACAATCTGACTGAACAGTGAAGAATCTGAAACTTAAGGAGGTTCCCAGGAGCAAGGCTGGGTAGCTCCCACAACCACCAGAGGGGAGTGATGCACCCCCATCCCCCCAAAAAAAACAGAGGTTCATCTCTTTGTGGAAGGCAACGCTCCTCAAAGGTGACCCCTGATCTGCTGCAGCAGGATAACCTAGGAGCTTGTCAGAAATGCAAATTCTCAGGTCCTCACCCATTCCTGCTGAATCAGAAAACCTAAGAGTAGCACCAAGTTATCTGCTGTATCATTGATATCACGGGAAAGTCAAAGTTTGCTGAAGAAAATTCAACAGCAGCTGCAGCAGTACATTGACAGGGAGCTGCCAGAAATTTAAGCCAGTCACAAGAGAGCATAGAACCAGAGATATTGTAATTAATGTCCGGCACATCTTGGCCAAAAGCAGAGACTATCAGAAAGATGTTGACTTGTGTCATATTGACTACACAATGACTTTAGACTCTGTGCATCATGACAAGCTATGGGTAACATGAGAAGAATAGAAATCCTAGATCACTTAACTGTGCTCACATGGAGCCCGTGCCTAAACTAAGAGGCAGTTACTTACCAAGAACAAGGGAATACTGTGTGGTTTAAAATCAGGAAAGCTGTATGTCGTGGTTATGTCTTCACTACGCTTACCCAATCTGTATGTAAAGCAAGTAATCTGAGAAACCAGATGATGAAGCAGAACATGGGATCAGCATGGGTGGGAACCTCATTCACAACCTGTAACCTGTGACTGACACAGCCTTGCTTCCTGAAAGTCAAGAGGGCTTGAAGCACTGATGAAGATCGGAGACTGCAGCCTTTGAGATGGGTTACAGCCGGGTCAGCAGCAACCATAAACTGGGAAAACACTGATGTTGTTTGACGTTGTCAAGGAGGTCATTTTACTTGGATCCACAGTCATTATCCACAGAAGCAGCAGTGAGGAAACCAAATGATGTACTGGGCTAGGCAAACCTTCTGGAAAAGACCTCTTTAAAGGGTTAAAAGTGCCCAGGTGATACTTTGACACCATAGGCTTGTCCTGACCCAGCCTTAATACTTTCTGCTGCCTCATATGTATGGGAGAGCTAGACACTGAAGAAAGAAGATTGCAGAAGAATGGGTGCCTGTGAATGGTGGTGTGGGGGAAGAATGTCGAATATAACATGGGCTTCCAGAAAATGAACAAATCTATCCTGGAAGAAGTACAACTGGATACCCTTTGGAAGCACAAGTGGCAAGACTTTGTCTTATGTGCTTTGGCGAGGTTGTCAGGAGAGACCAACCCTTGAGAACATCGTGCTTGTTAAAGGAAAGGATCAGCAACAGCAAGGGCAAAACTCAGCAGGCTGGACTGAGAGTACCTAACACTTCCTAGAACGGGAACTCCTTTTTTGGGCTGGGCCCCGGTGGCGTAGTGGTTGAGTGCAGGACTGAGGCCCACTGGCTTGGCAGTTCAAATCCAGCAGCAGCTCTCCAGGAGCAAGGCTGGGCCTCCCACTCCCACCAGAGGGCAGTGATACGTCCCCCTCCCCCAATACATCATTTGTATCAAGCATATTTGTACACATGTTGCCATATTCATTTCCAAATCTTTTCTACTTGAGCTCTTGGTATAAACTCTGCTTTCTTATAAAACCTCTTGAGGGAGTCAGCCACACACTACAGATTGAGATGCAGTGACCTATAGTCACAGCATGGTGGCATTTGGGCCAGAACATGGGTTTACTGACTTCTACCCCGTGCCCTTTCCCTTGTAGCAAGTAATTAGTATTGTATTTAAAGTTTGATCATTTGAATTAAATCAGTAAGAATATACCAGTCATTCGAGTTCTCTTCTTTTTTTTGGTTGGGGGGGGGGGCATCACTGCTCTCCGGCGGTGGGAGTAGGAGGCCCAGCCCCACTGCTGGAAATGAACCTCCGTCCCAGTGGGCCGCAGTCCCGCGCACAACCACTACGCCACCGGGGCTCAGCCCTCGAGTTCTCTTCTAAAGAACATAACAAACCACTTGTAGAAGCTATGTGAGAAACTTTTTCATTTAAATCCAGGATCCTTCCTAGCCTAAAAATCTGTAGCAAGTTTTTTTTTTTTGTAGCAAGTTTTTTAATGTGTGTGTACATAATCATCTTTCAACTGAAGAACCAAGCATGAGAACGTATCACTTAATTAGCGTCCAGTTTAGACAAAATATTAGGAATTTTGACATTTTCAAAATCATAATTACATTATAATAAGGGAGAATAATTGCAAAATTAGATGAATCACCCTACAAGTTGATGCATCTGGACAGTCTACTAAGGGTAGAGACATGATAGAATACATTTTCACTCTGGAATGGGAAGCTCAATAAAATTAAATTTCCCATCAGACAGGTCAATTGTTCTCCAGTTATGTCTGGGATCTGCTCACGAGGGTATTTGGGCTTTTTGTGTTTCGCCCTTGCTTCAGATTTGAAAGAAGCCTTGAGCCGGTTCATAGAGGAAGAATCCCTTAGAGACTACGACTGTGACGCTGAGGCCTCCCTGGAAGCCGTGAAGTCAGGAGAAGTAGATTTACATCAGTTGGCAAGCACATGGGCCAAAGCCTACGCAGAGGTAAGAAAATAGGCCCACTTGTACACTTGAAGCATATGCTGGACTTCGATGACGATTTTTCAATCTCTAAAGTAATACAGAAATAATTGTATAATTATTTTTCCTTTATATAGCAAAATTTCATTGGATAGTTACAGACTACATGTTGCCACTCCTGTGCTTCCTTCCTCTGTCAGGAACCACAAATACCACAAAATATTTCATTCCTTTGTTAAAAGAGAGGTGTTTTCCTACTTAGAACCAGCCAGAGAATGCTAGACTTAGCTAACAAAAACAAAAACACAGGCTACCTAGTGAAATTAGAATTTCAGACAGAGAATAATGTTTTAGTAGAAGCAAATAAGTAACCATATGGACACTTTTCATTGTGGTTTAACTGACAGTTTAACTTGACTATGTGTCCTGTCTTTTATCTGGCAACCGTAAATATGCAGTAGTACTCTATTTTAAGATGAGCTCTATTTTGATTTGCTTTCATTGTCCTACCATTATATAGCACTATCTTTTTTTCCTTGATGTGCCAACCCTTCATAAAGTCCAAGATGCCACAGGAAGCCCCGTTGGCACAACAGGTGAGTGCTTGGCTGCTAACTGCCGGGCTGTGGGGTGAACTCCTGCATGCCAACGACTCAGAGGGAGCGAAGACCTGGTGCTCGGAAGGTCTTTTCTGAACTGTAATCTAGGAGACCTGGTGGACAGCGCTGCCTGTTTGACAGGGTCGCTGTGGATCAGAGTTGATTCAGTGGCACTTAACAACAATACGACAGGACTTTAGCATACTGCTGTTGTGTTCAGTACCAAGAAACAAAAGTGCTACCAGTTATACTTTGCGTGTTTCAGAATAGTAGAATGCCGGCAAGTATAAAATGCATAGTCATTTCTGAGACTTGTGAAAAATAAAGTATGCATCCGATGAGTGAGAATTTAAGCTAGGTATGGCACTGTATGTCAGGTATTACAGTAAGTGTTGGGGGTAAAATAGTGAACAAGGCCATGGACACAGACTGGAATTCACATTGTCGAGAGTCAGAGACACAGTGCTCTAAGCAGACAACTGAACTCATGAGTGAATTACTTCCTCCTTTAAGCAAATTCAGTCTGTGAGAATGTGAAAGAACCCAGCTTTATTTCAAACCTTTGAGTTTGCTCAAGTTTTCAATTGTCCCCAAGCCCAGAAAGGTATTCAACCAAAACATGAGTATGTTCATTGAGTTGTACATGGAAATGGGTGGATTTTAGTAGGAAAATTGTATCACAATATGGGGCTGAGCCCCGGTGGCATAAGTGGTTGAGTGCGGGACTGCGGCCCCCGGGCTTGGCGGTTCAAAGCCAGGGGCGGCTTTCAGGAGCGGCACTGGGTGGCTCCCACAATCACCAGAGGCAGTGATGCCCCCCAAAAAACAAACAACAAACAAAAATTATCACAATACGATTGTTTTTCTTTTTAAAAAGACAGAAATTGTATATGTTAACGGGAATGTTGACAACACTGCATTAAAATATACCTGTAATAATTTGCTTTAGGGCCGAGCCCCAGTGGCATAAGTGGTTGAGTGCAGGACTGTGGCCCACAGACTTGGCAGTCCAAATACAGCGGAGGCTCTCAGGAGCAGCACTGGGTGGCGCCCACGACCACCAGAGGCAGTGATGCCTACACACACACACACACACACACAATAATTTGCTTTAAAAAAATAAACAAAAAACTAGACTTTCTGCTGAATACAGTATCAAGTGTATTGAAATAATAATTCTGCTTAATTTGTTCAATCAATTTTTTTGTGCTAAAATGGGCTGAGTCTATAGCTAAAAATAGCTCTCTAGCCTCAGGGAGCATACGTCTAGTAGGCAGAGGCAATGAAGTGCACAGACTATTATCAGACAGTACAATTTTATGGTTTTATCCAAGAGATGTATGCTGGGGAAGGATATAGAGACATGAGGGAAATCAGGACTGAGCAAGGAAGGGTTCTTGAGGAAGGCAACTCCTCTCCTGGAATTTTCTCTTCTTCTGATATAAGATGTGATAGCAAAACTCTCCCAACCCTGATTTTGTGGAATCAAAGTGAACACTTTCCTCAAGTCAGTTTGCTCAATGTTTTTTTTTTAACTTTTAAAAAAAATTTCAATATTAAAAGATAATTAGGATAGTTCTAGGACATTTGACTTTACTTTCTCTTGTGCTATTTTGCTGTTCTAAAAAGGTAGTTGACAATGTTTTAGACAAGTTATATTAACAGCAATAGTAGTAGCAGCATAGCAGACTAATACTTCTTTGTATGCGGTGACTCGGGCAGTCACTGGAGTGCTGATTTTCAGTAAAAATGCCTGCTGAGTAAGTACTCTCTGCTCGGCCTATACACACAGAGTAGATGCAGAGACATGTTCCTAGCATCTCTTGTTAGTCGAATTTAGCTTTTTAGTGACTAGAACTGTCGGACCTTAGTCAACTATTGATTTTTAAAGAAGCAGGGAAAGAAAGCAAAGTCTCTACCTCCAAGAGCAAAAGAGGAGCTAATAGCACAATAACACATAAAATCTAAATATTATACCCGTAACACTTGATTCCGCTGTCACTGGCTGTGAAAATTGTGAAAACCAAATTGAATACCTACAAGTTAAGGAACCAGCGTTGAAAAAGGAAGAATGGAAAAAGGAGAGGGAACTATGCTGTTGGTGGAAAAGGGGTCAGCAAAGGTCAGAAACTGCAGCACGATGGAGATGAGCATCCAGGTGTCCCCAGCAGCAGCAGTCCTCCGGCAGTGGAAGCTAAGTGGGGTTCTAGGTGACAAAGAAGGGTGAATCTCATGGAGCTGCTGAAAATGCAATACTGTAAGGGGTGATTTTACCAACAAAATGTTATTTTCTCACAGGGTAGATAGCAAAAGATTTGGATCCAGGGTGCCCGCTCTAGAGGAACACTAGTTCATTCTGTTGGCCTTTGTCTCTAAGTTTCTGTTGCTGGTGATCTTCCTGTGAATTGGCTCCACTCTCCTTCCATCTCTGCTCTGTCACTTGCTTGTTTGACATATACTGAGATAGGGAAAGATACTGGCAAACCTTTTGGGGGTCGAATAACCCTTTCACAGGGGTTGCCCGACTCATAACAGTAGCAAAATGACAGTTATGAAGTAGCAACGAAAATATTGTTTTGGTGGGGGGGGGGGGTTCCCCACAACATGAGAAACTGTATGAAATGGTCGGAAGGTTGAGAACTACTGCCCTACACTAATCCTGTATCATTAAACACAATAAAGACAAAATGCTTTCCCAAGTATAACCACAGGCTTAGAGGGTAAGAGTCGCAGCACATAATACCAGTCTATGACAGATATTAAAGCATCTCTCCAAACCCACCGACCTTATATAGTGTTTCGGAAACTGTAACTATGCATGGGAAGAGACAGCCTCGTCTTTCTCTTGTGGAGCGGGTTGGTGGGGGAGGAGGTGAGAAAGACTATTCTAGGTAGAGCATAACATATGTAAAGGCCTGGAAGTAAGCAAGCCCATGCACATTATAGAAACAGAACCCTGTTCAGAATGACGGGAGAAAAGTTTTGTAAGCCCTGTTGCATTTTGCCCTTCTGCTAAGGGCAGTGGGTAACTGTTGAAGGAGTTCAAGCAGGGAACAGCCCCTGCATTCCAGAAACATCAGTGTGCTCAAGAAAGACATAGAAGAGCGCAAAGACTATTACAGTTAGGGGGAAGAAATCATACAAGTTCAGACTAACTTGGTCAAACTCAAAATTCACTCCCATCAAGTAGATTCTGACTCAGAGTGACCTGACCCTGTAGGACACAGATGAAGTGTCCTGTGGGTTTCCAAGCCTCTAAATTTTCACAGGAACAGATAGGATCATCATTCTCCTTCAGAGTGGCTGGGGGATTTAAACCTCTGGCCTTGGGGTTAGGAGTCAAACCAGGTAGTTGACTGTATGACCTCTCGCGGTACTATCAGGATTCCCTGTGTCATCTTGGAGATAAAAAGAAGACAATGGTTATTTCCATTCATATATTTCATGTAGTTAACAAATACCATGTGTGGGTTTTGTGCAAGACAATAGGAATATAATAGTAAGTCTAGTTTAAATCTTGTGCATTGAGCAATTCATTTTGATATTATGAATGGATGATTGATATGGAATAAAGAACTTATTGAATATAAGGGGGTGAGGGAATTGATGCCTCAAGACATTGATTGGGTTACTGATGTGGACTTGAAAGTGCAACAGGATGATGGCAGGATTTGGTAGCAAAGCTTTCTATGCGTGAGGGTGACTTGACAGGCAGGTTCTTACAGAGAGGTGGCCATGAGAGATGGGAAGCCCAGTGGATGAAGCAACAAAGAAGCAGGGCTTTGTGCCTAAAGATGGAGGTGAGGACAGAAGAGCTTAGACACTGACCACCTTTCTCTTTTTGCTCCTTTCCTTGGTATCCCAGCATTCTCAGCTGCCACACCAGAAGTTTCAGGAAACCAGCTGCATTTCTCATAGAAGCCCAGCTTCTATCTGGGCTTATTGTAAGCAGATTTAAAATCAGGCTGATGAGTGTTGGAGATAAGCTATCTGGTTAGTGGAGTTACAGCCAGTCCCAAGAGAAGTGGTTAGGTTGTCAAGGGCAGAGGTCAGCTAACTTGAGATGGAAGAGCCAATCCTGTCCCTCCCAACAACTGAAAAATTGTTCTAGAGCCTTAATTTAGAGCCATTTGTTTTTACAAACAAATGAAGTCACCACTATCTGGATGATATCCTTTAAAGGTGTATTTTCATTTTCCCTTTTACTTCAGAGCCCCATGTATGCACTGCACTGAAGGAGCAGGGTGTGGTATATGGTTTAGAATTTCATGAGATCACAGAGATCTCAGCTCCTGCACTGGCTCGTTGCTACCACTTTTCAGCCTAAACCTGAAGTTAATATGAACAGAAGTGAAGTTGCGTGGACTTACCATAATTCCTACACCAGCACCAGATCCAGTGTGGTGGTGCAGTTAACAGAAGGAGGCTTCAAGTGTCCAGTGACCTTGCGTAGATGAGACCAAAGTCCTTGATTCACCTACTCTTTTGAAAGGCCTCCATCCTGTTGAGGAGTGATAATTGATAGAGAACAAGAGGAAAAGTTCACCTGCTCAATGACTGAGTTCAAAATCACCTTGAGTTATGAGGTTGTGTGTGTGTGTTTTAATTTTGTTATTAAATCTGAGTGATGCCATAAGTCCCATTTTTAATGCGTCCCTTGGTAAGAAAAGTGAAGAATAGATACCATATTTTTCGAGCCATAAGACATACTTTTCCTCCCCAAAATAGGGAAAATGAGGGTGCATCTTATGGTCCAAAGGTATGGTACCCCAGAACATTTTAGTATACTGGTACTATTTGGTTCAGAATATTTTTTTTCTTGTTTTCCTGCTCTGAAAACTGGGTGTGTCTTATGGTCCGAAAAATACGGACCCATCCATAATGGGAAAAACATTGAACTTTAATATAATTCTTTGGTTTATTTTCACTTTTGCTATTAAATTAAATTGTCTGATCCTTAGTAAGAGATTTCCCAGCATATCATTTTGTTTTTAATCTGTAATAGCACTGATGGGTGGGGCAGCTGTCCTTGGGACAGGCATCTTCCCTTGTGTGAACCGAGGGCCTCCCTGGTTTTATCTGGCTTTGTGCCTCTATTTTTCTTGCCCACCAGTTCTTGTACTCTTATCATTTGGACAGCTACTGTTCCCATATACTTTTTAAAAGCTTACCATTCATGAAAAGCAGAATACTAGAAACGAGCGCCATCAGGAAATTGTACAACTGCTAATCCCCAGCAGGATTGCAGCACAAAAGGGCAGGCCACTGCTTCAGAGTCGATGACCACATAGGCGACCTCATTCTCTAAACATCACCAATGAAATATTTCTAGCAGTGTTTGTTTTAATAATGAAAAAGGGGTTTGGTTTGGTTTTTGTTTCCTGATTCTTCCTGAAAAGCTATCAGCAATCCAACCACCCTGACCAACTGTGTGTGTGTGTGTGTGTGTGTGTGTGTGTGTATAAGATACAGAGAGACAGAGACAGAGATTTTCCAGAAATCTGATCACGGTACACTTTTTAAAACTGAGAACGCTTCCTGTCATCTCCTCCACTTAGCATTTCACCTTCAGCCCTTCCCCGGAAGTAACTCATGTTAACAACTTAGGTCATAGAGTTCCTTATGCTTAATGTGCTCATGTAACCTTATGCAACACACATTAAGCCCATGTATACAGGTGGGCTTCAAAAAGTTTGTGGGGAAATTCCATTATCTTTTCATTCTACTTTCCACAATCTTTTTTGACGTCCCCCTCATATATATCGTCTTTCTGTCCATGCCTGATCGTGCCACGCCTACTTTTCTAGTGGTGTGTTCAATTCAAGTAACTAAATCACAAAGATGTTTGTGTATGTTATAGACTACATTAGAGCACGCAAGGCCAGAAGAGCCCAACTGGGATGAAGACTTTGCAGATGTGTACCACGACCTGATCCATTCTCCTGCCTCTGAGACGCTCCTCAATTTGGAACACAATTACTTTGTCAGTATCTCCGAACTGATTGGTGAAAGAGACGTGGAGCTGAAAAAGTTACGAGAGAGGTATTTCAGATTTCTTGTCAAACCATAATTAAATGCTACATTGTCAAATAGGATGGCCTGCAGAGCAATTTGTTTTCACCTTTGGTAGAATTAAATCACGAAATGGAAGCACCTTCAATATCAATGAGTTTTATTGTTTAAGTGTGTAATTTCAACTGAGTGCCATCGTTGCACTAAGTTCACTGCCATTCGGGTGATTTCAAAAAAGCTCTGGTGGCATAGTGGGCACTCACTGACCTGCTGACCACAAGGTCAGTGGCTCACCCTCACCAGCTGCTCAGTGTGAGAAAGACGAAGTTGTCTGTGCCTGTGAAGATGTACAGTCTCACAAACTGAAAGAAGCAGTTCAACTCTGTCCCATAGCACTGCTGAGCATCAAGTTTATAGAATTTAAAAAATGAGTTTTCCCCCCAAATCATTTATCACATATACTCAAGTATAAGCCTAGTTTTTTGGTACATTTTAAATGCATTTTTTGGGTTAAAATTAGGTGCTCCTGCACATATGCGGGTTGGCTTATACTCGAGTATATACGGTAAGCTATGTCTCCCCCTGCGGGAGGAAGTATTTCTCTAAGTCTCTGCAGAGTAACATCAAATTGCCAAGGTTAGCCCCAAATTATTAAGCCAATCTATGTTTAATATTTCGCATGAAATATGATAAAGTCTCTTGCATCATAAGCATAGGGAAACATCTTACTAGCAGTGTAATTAACTTGCATTTCTGATGGTGCCATTGCGCTGGCGCTGACTCACAGCACTCTGTAGGGCAGGGTCGAACGCCCCCTCTGAGTTCCCGACTATAAGACTTTACAGGAGTAGAAAGCCCCATCTTTCTCTAGTACTTAGGGGAAATGAATGTTTATGAAATGTTATTTATTAAATTCCTATTTATTGAAGGTGTTTTTTTCACTCCCCTCACGGATAAATGTGCATTCTTTTTTTGAGCAAACTGACTCAATCTTTTATCTTCTAAAGGGAGCATGTGGACTGTAATACAATGATCCGTGTGTCTGTCTAAATTTGCAATTATGCTGTTTAGCAGCTCTCGCGCTTTCTAAGTGAGTCGCACTCACAAGCGTAATCTTCACCTGAGCCGCAGTAGGTATACCCAGTGGACCCGCTTGCGTAGAGTGAAATAGGCCTGAGACAGGATGGCCTGTATAACACTTGATGGTATAAGCCTGTGTGAGTGAGCTTCCTTTGTCATATACCTTTAAGTACTTTCATAATTTCTTATAGATAAATATAATTTTACTTGAAGAGAAAATTGCTGAGCTCTACTGGACCAGCCATAAATCCCCTTTGAGTTCCTCTGTGCTTTGTTCATTCTCAGTTTGTTTGAACTGTGCATGAGAGCGTGTTTTTACCAATATTGCTGTTAGAGGTGAGTTTTGTAATGTGAACATTTAAATGGACATGTTTAAACAGCGCACAGCAGAAGGGGAACAAGTTATAGGTATATATAGCTCTAGACATGGGTATGGAGTGAGCACAGCCTTGTAACCCTCACGCAGGCCAAATATTAGAATAGTCCCAGTCCCAGACGGGGCTCCCCCATGTGCTCCTCCTCTCTACCCTGTGCCTCCCATAAATAACTGTTATTCAAACTTTGGACTCCACAGATTAGTTTTTCCAGGAGTGAGAGCCATTTTTAACTTGTACACATGCTTTCTTGGGATAAATGAAGAAGATAAAACTTACATATCTTCAGAGTGTGTTTTTGCATTCCTCTGTAAAAAGAACTCTGGGACTTAATCTATTTTTTCTTAGAACCCGATGGCCAGCTTCTGGCTATCACATTAACTTTCAGAGATTGAAGATACTTTAGCTCATGTAAAAATAAATAGAAAATATTTTTAAATGTGCATTGCAGACTACCTCCTTTGAGGAACTCTGTCGATATAAAGGAGCCTGGTATTTTATTTATGTTTTGATTGCTGTCATGTATGCATTGAGTTTATTTCACATTCGCCTGCACAGATGATGTTGCTGTATTCTGAGGTACCAAAACCAATAGCTTCATATCTCCATTTCCAAGCATTCAATGTGCCTGCTAGGTGTTGGGATACTCACTCTTGGGTAAATCCCTCGAGAAGACGTTATTTTCACGCTGTGGAGTCCCTCCCTGTGCAAGCAGGAAAGGTTTGATGGTTTGAACCCACCTAGACCAGTGACTCTCAACCTTCCTAATATGGTTCCCTTTAATACGGTTCCTTGTGTTGTGGTGATCGCCCTCCCAGCCCCCCCCCCCCCCACACACACACATGAAATTATTTTCATTGCTACTTCATAACTGTAATTTTGCTACTGTTATGAATCTGGCGACCCCAGTGAAAGGGTCGGCATGACTCACCAGTTGAGAATCACGGACCTGGAGCATCTCAGAGCCTCGTCTGGGGGTCTGCTTCTGAATGCTTGCAGACTTGAAAGCCCTGGGAGCCACTCCACTCCGCACACACAGGCCCCCTCGGGGGGAGCCAGCTCAGCAATTGGCGTCAATACAGCAGGTTGTTCCGTGAAGCTGAAGTGGTCATTTATGTGTCTTAAAAGTCACGAGTGCTTAAGTTGTACTGATGTATCTTTTAGACAGGGTATTGAAATGGAAAAAGTGATGCAAGAATTAGGAAAATCATTGACAGACCAAGATGTCAACTCTCTGGCAGCTCAGCACTTCGAATGCCAACAAGTAAGTGGCAAGCTTCGGCGGTCAGCTGTGCTGCTGTACGTCCTGCTGCTGATCCACTTGGGGGTTTGTTTAAACACACCAACCCAAAAGCTAACCAGTTGGCACACCGTCTACTTACAGGACTTAGAGAATAAGTGGACAAATGAATTGAAGCAATCAACTGCCATCCAAAAGCAAGAGTATCAGGAATGGGTGATTAAACTTCACCGAGACCTAAAAAACCCCAACAACAGCTCCCTCAGGTATGAAGCGTGTGCTGCCAGATTTTACCAAAGTTAATTCTTACTGTTTGTATGTATTGCAAATTACACCTTCTCGATGGTATTGTGAAGTGGATGAGAATTCAAGATGATCTTATACTTCTTTCACAACTCTTCTCCTTTGGTGTGAATTATCTGGGGAGATGAGGCTTGATTTGTTTGGGTTACAGTAGTGATTTACCCATAGGACTTAGCTTTACAGATCTCTCTAAAGGCATATGTAAAGACAGAACCCTGGTGGCCCTGTCAGGTAAGCATGGAACTTCTAATGACAAGGTCAATGTTTCAAAAGCACAGAACAATGAGGATGTTTGCTTCCTAAAACCTTATAGCCTCAGGAACCTATTCAAGGATTTTTGGATTTTATATCCAAGCTCACTGAAGACTCTTCTTCAAATTGAATTCTGTTCAATACAACAAACACGTGAATGTCTGCTAACTGCCATCCAGTAAGCAGGGAAACAAAAAGATATTTGACCTCCTTGAACTTAACATTTCTAAAGAGAAAGACTAACTTATCATGAGAATACTATATACACATCCCGTGTGTTCTAGAAGTTCTATGTGTATCAATCATAGTGTGTATCATAGACAAAGAGGGTATGCAGGACTTCCGTAATTCATTACTCATATGGCAGCGTTTGTCCTAAAATGATTTCTCACATTGCCCTGGTTACCCAAAATCAGCAGTGCCTGTTTTACATCGCAGTTATACACTCAGATTTTTGAGAATTTGTTTATTCTTTCACATCCTAAACTATATTCAGTTGGAAGTATCAAAGTATAGTATAATGACCCTATTTCCAGCACTTGCTGGCACATGCTCTAAACATTCAGAAATAACACTTTGTGTGCTATCAGCCTCTCACACTTACTTGTCTTTCCTTGAGGACAAGATTCATGTCTTTGGTTCCACTGTTGCAACTTCTTGTTGAGTGCTTAGTACATGCTGGTACATGAGGTCTGCCCAGTAAGTAAAAGATTTCCCATCCCCACCAGCAATGTCTGAGGGTTCCAGGTGTTTCACATCCTCGTCCACACATGGTATGTTGGTATTTAGCCATTCCAGTAGGTTTTGCATTTCCCTGATGGCTAATGATATTGAACTTTTTGCATGCCTGCTTTTCTGTCCATATCTCCTTTATGCTTTCTTTTTATTGACTTACAAAAGTTCTTGATATATTCTGAATATAAGTCCATTATCAGATGTGTTTTACAAATATTTTCTCTCAACCTGTAACTTGTCTTTTCATTTGCTTAAGTGTCTTTTGAAGACAGAACTTTTGATTTTATTGTAGTATAGCTTGTCAATTTTTTAATGTTTGTATCTTACTTAAAATATATCTGTCTAAAACAAGATATAATGATTTCATCCTGTGTGTTCTAGAAGTTCTAAAGTTTTGTGTTTATGGGTAAAGATCTGGATTCTATTCAGTTCCATTGATTTTTATGTATCCATAAGTCAATGTCAATGATGTCTTGATTGATTTAGTCTAATCTTGAAATCAAATCGTATGAGCCCCCCTCACTTTACTTTTCATTTTCAAAAGCATTTTGCTCATACACCTTCTGATTTTTTATTAATTTAGAATCAGCTGATCAATATCTGAAATTCAATAAAAGGCTGTTGTTTTTATTTAGATCGTATTGACTCTGTAGATCAACTTGAAGGAAATTAAAATCTTCTTAATATTGAATCTTCCAATACATGAATATGATATATAGCTCTATTTATTTCTTTTAATATATTTATCTTCAATGTTTTATGCTTTTAGCATACATGTGGTGCATAGATCTTGTTAGATATATGCCATATATGTTCATGTTTGAGCCGAGTTTTTCAGCATATATTTTTAATGCAGTTTTTGTGGTAAAATTAGGTGCCTTGACTGATCGTTGGGTCAGCTTTTACTCAAGTACATATGGTACTTATGTATTTAATTGGGGAGGGGGTTGCTCTTGTAAATAGTACTGTGATTTTAATTTCGGTTTCCAGTTGCTCGTTGCTCTTAAGTAGGAAAGAGCACTGGGGGCAGGTGGGTTGATTGCTCAGTTGCTAATGGAAAGGCAGTGGCTCAAACCCACTGACACCTTCCCAGAGGAAAAGGCGTGGCGATCTGCTTCCATAAAACTTAGAGCTGGAGAACTCCACAGGGCTCTGTCGTATGGAATCACTAGGCATCAGAGTCATCTGGAGAGGACACATCCCTATCTAGGCAAATAACAGGTTTATCTCTATCGACTGTATTCCCTGTGTCCTTGCTAAACTCACTCACTAGTTCCAGTAGCTTTTTTTAGCTTCTTGGGAATTTTCACCTAGACAATTACTTCGCCTTGTGAAGTTCTCTTTCTTTGCAATTTGTGTACCTGTTACTTCTTTTTCTCGCCTAATTTTACTGGCTAGTAAAACAACATACCACTTCACAAAGATCTGGACGGCTAGTTACAAGTGTCTGGGCCTCAGGCATAGGATATGTCTGTGTCTCTCTGCCTCCTGCTTTTGTAGCAGACAGAGTCTTGCTGGTATCTGTGCTGTTGAGTGAGAAAGACTTCCCCGATTCTACTGCAACAGCAGCAGAGCTCTGCTTGATATTGGGGCAGGGTTTTAGCCAAGAAACCTTGCTGCCCAACCCTCATGGGCAGAGGGTTTTCATTTGTACCCCTCCCCAGCAGCAGTGTATCCGTGCCTGTGTCTTTGGGGTCGAAGAGGAGGCAGATTTTGCTCCTAATTCTCCCTTAGAATTAGAATTGACTGATCTGTGTCTAGGTTCTTGGGAACAGGTTTAGAATTGACTGATCTGTGTCTAGGTTCTTGGGAACAGGTTTATTCTTGCTCCTCCAGTGTCAAGTCAAAGCAGCTCATGGAATAAGGATTCAGGAAAAGGGACCTGCACAGAGGTTCAAATCCAAATTTCGTGGTATACCAAAGGTACTATCAGTCTACTATCGTGATCCAGATTCTTGATGTTAAATGCCCATGCTGTCCCCCTAGCAGCAGCTGATCAGTTCCTGTGTGCTTTTGCCTCCTCTTCGAGCTCCCCTCCCCCAGCGCCACACACAATCTAGTTGTTGAGGGCATGCAAACACCCCATGCAGAGGCTGCCAGCTCTGCTCCATTGGCCCGCTAGCCCAGACTTGTTCCCCAAGACCTTGTCAGAATGTTAGCTGACTTCTTCATAATCCTTTTAGGACAGCCATCTGTTTCTTCCATGCTCTGCCCCAAATGAAGCTGTGCCTGTGGCCTACATCGCCCTAGAGCAGCGGTTCTCAACGTGTGGATTGTGACCCCTTTGGGGTTCAACGACCCTTTCACAGGGGTCACCGATTCATAACAGTAGCAAAGTTACAGTTATGAAGTAGTAATAAAAATAATCTTATGGTTGGGGGTCACCACAATATGAGGCAGGGTCGCAGCATTAGGAAGGTTGGAAACCACTACTGTAGAGGAACTTTTGACTCTTTAGAATCAGTTCAGATCTCTAATAGGCTCAAGGAAAGTTAGGATTTTGTAGATTACTTTTCTTTTTTTTTTTTTTTTGGCATCACTGCCCTCAGGTGGTGGGAGTAGGAGGCCCAGCCTTTGCTCCGTGGAGCTGGAATCGAACCTCCCTCCCAGTGGGCCGCAGTCCCGCGTACAACCACTATGCCACTGGGGCTCAGCCCTACTTTTCTTTTTTGAGGGGAAAGAGAGCATCAGTGCCCTCTAGTGGTCATGGGAGCTACCCACCCTTGCTCCCGGAGAGCTGCTGCTGGATTTGAACTGCCAAGCCAGTGGGCCGCAGGCCCCCACTCAACCACTATGCCACCGCGGCCCAGCCTCTACTTTTCTTTCAGTTACACTAGAAACGGCATTCACTTGCAGCTTTCTACGCCCTAAAATGAAAAGGTTTTAATTGTCATGCATTTTATTTTTAACCTTAAATTTGCCATTATTTTCATTTGCTAATTTACTATTAAATAATTTACATTATTTTCATTTACTAATGAAGACAATTGGTAAGTCTAATAAGCCGGCCAGGACTAGCCGCCCAAATTTGAAGTCAAGATATGATTGATTACTAGAGACTGATATCACCACTGGGGTACCGTGAAATTTGAATTTGAACTGCTGTACAGTGCCAGCAATCTCCATGGAAACCCTTCCAAGGAAGACAAGAGCAGGGCAAAGAGAGTCTTTGATGAGAGGAGGCTGCTGGGAGGAGGGTGAGGGGAAGGAATGATAAAATAGGGACTTGAAGTTTTATTTATCATCTTGAAAAGTTTCCATTGTTGTCCTCTCACCTATTGTCTCGTTTTGCCCAAGGTTTTTGACTTTGGCACCGGATAGATTACATGTTTGAAAATATAATATCCTTTGAAAGTATTAAGTTCTTCATTTAATTATTCTCTTAGGCCACGAGGAAACATTAAATGGTGATGTATGAATTGCTATTACAGTGACTGGAAAGAGTAATGCGCGTTACTTGCTCTGAGGAAACAAAAGGAGAAGTGGGGCTTTGGGAACCTGTTGGCACTTGTGGTCTTGTCACCCTGGATTAGGATGTGTTTAGGAATACTTTAAGCCCTCCTTTCAGCCGTTGGTTTTTCTCTCATTTTACTCCGAAGTTTCTTTCAGAAATGTTTCTTGAAAAGCATGCAATTAATGAATATCACTTTTATTAATTTTAGTGAAGAAATTAAAGTTCAGCCAAGTCAGTTCAGAGAATCTGTGGAAGCAAATGGGAGGATTTATGAGGAACAGAGAAAATTAGAAGAAAGTTTTACCATTCACTTAGGTAAGTGTATTAATTTTGGAAGTCACGCTTGACTTACTGTGTGGAACACTTTTGAGTGTTCGGTAAGAGCAAGCGCTCTGACACAGGAGAGTTTTCTTTTGCTGTCCCCAGGGTCTTTGCGTCCCCAATTATGCCCTGCTCCAAAAAAGCCTTTCGGTTGCTGACAATCAATTGTCTGTTTCAGCTGATGAATTATCTTTTGCAAATAGAAAGGTTATTTAGTAATAAAACATGAAATGGCAAGATACATTTTTATTATTATTTGTAGCACAATATTCTGGATTCTCCTAGAGATTGCCATCTTGTTCAACTTTTTTTTGCAGCTGTGTAAGTTTCTGTTTGGGCTGTCCCCCCTCTCCAGGAGCCCAGTTGAAGACCATGCATAATTTGAGATTGCTGAGAGCAGATATGCTAGATTTCTGTAAGCATAAGCGAAATCATCGAAGTGGTGTGAAACTCCATCGGCTCCAAACAGCACTGTCACTTTACTCCACGTCTCTCTGTGGCCTGGTTTTACTGGTAGATAATCGAATCAATTCATACAGTGGGATTAAAAGAGGTAAGGTAACCACATCTATATTCATTTCATTAAACAACCCCTCCCTTAATACCCATCTTTCAAAGAAATGAATTATAGGAGCATTTAAAAATGCTTTAATTACATCAGTCTTCAAGGAGATCAAACAATACACTTCTAGTAGATTTCTTCATACTTTAGCATTTGTAGAGTGCTTCATCATAATGTTTTTCTAATAACTCTATTTTATGAATGATGCTCTTACGGAACCCTTGTTCCAAGATGTACCAAACAGAACACATAGAAATACCTTTATTTTTAGAAGTTTCTGAATAAGTGAATTTTACTTCATCCATTTTGCTCTTTATTTTAAAAAATAATCTACCTCTTAAATATGCAAAGTAAAAGTCTACCTTTCCTTCTGTCACATATCACTTTTTTTTCTTTCTTTTTTGGGGCATCACTGCCCTCTGGTGGGGCTGGGAGACCCAACCTTGCTCCTGGAGAGCTGCTGCTGGATTTGAACGCCCAAGCCCGTGGGCCGCAGTCCCGCACTCAACCACGACGCCACTGGGGTTCAGCCCCCACACATCACTTTTTATGATAATTTCAAATGTCTGTATATATGTTATGTTGAAAATGTATAGCTGCTTTTAGGAAATTTATTGAGTTTATTTCTGATCATAAATATTAGAACCTTGTAATATTTCTGGTACTTTAGGGACCAAACCATAGTCGAAGTATCTATTATTTAAAGAAGAGTTGACATTATATTAGCTGGTCTGTGTCTGTTAATCGGAGCCATGGTGGTGCTGTGGTTAGGTGTTGGGCGGCAGGCCCCGTAGTTGGCAGTTCGAAACCACCGGCAGCTTCTTGAGAGACAGAGTGGGCTCTCTAGACAATTGCATAGACAATTGCAGCCTCAGACACCCACAGGGGGTCGCTGAGAGTCAGCGCCGACTCGCTGGCCGTGCAGTTGGGTTTTGGTTTTGTCTCTCCGTTGTTTCCTTTTAAGAGTGATGGACAGGTTACGTTTCTGATCAAAGTGAAATTGTTTTACCCTAGCTTCCCAAGGCAAGCTTATGAAAATGAGAAGTATAAAAAAATCAAACTCATGAGTTTATTTTGTTTTACTAGATTTTATTTCCCACAAGCAAATTCTAAGTGTGTGATGGCTCATACTTACAAGTTTGTGAATGTTTCTGGTCCCCTAGATTTTGCCACAGTCTGCCAAGAATGCACGGATTTCCATTTCCCCCGAATCGAGGAGCAACTGGAAATTGTCCAGCAGGTGGTCCTTTATGCAAGGACCCAGCGCAGCAGCAAGTTGAAAGACACACATGGTCAGTAAGACTGCTTTTTACATCTCACTTTGAATACCTTCTGTCCCTACCCATTCTGTCATCATATGGGTCCTCATTAAAACGATATAGAACACTGTCTTGTTGGAAAAGTCGTAGAAGGAAATTAAGAAAAGGATCAAGATCCTCAGAATTCCTTTAGCAGACGCTGGTCTAAGTTTTGCTTTTACTTTTGGTACCATTGTTAAATGTAATGGCTCCCTGGTAGAGTCAGGCTTTGGGGCTGGGCTGTGAGCCTTATGGTCAGTAGAAGAAAGACGGGGCTTTCCACTCCCCTACACAGTGTCTGTCCTGGAAACGCACAGGGCTCACGGGGTCAGCGTCGACGCCATGGCAGTGAATGAAACACCCAATGGGCACTTCATCCTCAGAATCAATTTCTCTATCTCTGTATTTCCAAAAATGCACAAGATCATTAACACAGGGGGGAAATTTTACTTTCCCGCCACCCTTTGGTTTTCCGAGACTAACTTTTTACAGCAGTAGAAAGCTCCATCTTTCTCCCACCTTGCTCCAGAGGGATTGAAGGGGAAACAGTAACACCAAGGCACACTCCCTTTTTTTTCCTTCCATCACTGATCCACTAGAGTAGCATTACGTCAGCTCCCCGAGTTGTTTTGGGGTTTTCTCTAAAACATGAGGGGGGAGGGGGAAGTCCTTAAGCTACTGTAGTAGTCACGACACAGTTCCCATTCAAACTATTTGGGGAATGTACTCAGAAATCTTTGTAAGGCTATGAAACATACAAAAACATCCCGGCCTCTTTCTGCAGACGTCTTCTCTCTGCACTTGCAGCATTGAGGGGAGACGTGGGTTAGATAAAACATTCTAACACAGATTATAGGGTCATGTTACACTTTAGTTGAAAAAGTACTTTTTCTGTATAAATTAGGTTGGCATCATAAATTTGTTTAGTTAGGAGCCAACTACAGGATAATCTAAGTTTCTGCAGAGTTTTTCTCCCTCCTGCATACAAAGGTAATCGTCATTTCAAGTATTTGTAAGGTATATTTTCCCCTCATAACAGGCATAAAACCACTAAACATGCTCTTGTTTAGCTTGAATTATATTACCAGTAGTTTATTGTTTCCTATAAAAAATTGTTGTTCATTCCCAAGAAAAAAAAAATTGAGAGTTTTAATATCAGAGCTGGTCAAACTTTTAAATCCACTTTAGGGACTGTGGATCCTTGCCCCCACCACCCACGACTGTAAACCATTGCAGTAACCTAAATGCCTGTGTTTCGTAGTAAGCGGAGAGAGACTGTTATATCCTTGGTTGATAGCTTTCTTCTCATTTCCCAGTGTCATTTACGGAGTTCTTCCTTTACTTTGGAAGCTAACAGATAGCTGCCTAGTCTTAAATTGGCGATTAGTTTTCACAGGGGCAGCGAAGAGGAGCTGGATTGGCAGCATGACCCCAGCTCTGGGCTGGCGCAGGGCAGCACTTGGGAGAGCGGTGCAGGACCGGCAGGCTTGCTGTGGGCCCGGACCCATGTGACAAGGGCACCTCACAGCCGAAGCATACTTCTCTAAAGACTCAGTGTGGGCTTTTATCTTAAAAAATCATTTTCACTGAGCCCCGGGGGCGTGGTGGTTGTGCGCGGGACTGCGGCCCACTGGGACGGAGGTTCAATTCCAGCAGTGGGGCTGGGCCTCCTACTCCTACCACCGGAGAGCAATGATGCCCCCCCCCCCCAAAAAAAAAAAAAAAAACAACCAAAAAACCAAACAAAACAAAATCATTTTCTTAAATAAGGAAAAACATTTTCAAACTATCCACTGTAACCTGCTTCATTTCCCCTCTGAAAACCATAATGGTGAGCGTCACGGATGCATTTTGTGTAGCCACTGCAGAGAAGTAGAGCGTGGGAGGGATGGTTGGTGGTAGACTTGGCAAGGGCGGTTGGAGGGTGGGGAACTGTCTGAGCTGTGACCCATAGGACTTGATCCTTCCCCCCGGGAAGGAAGTCTGAGGAGGTCAGGCTCCACCCCGTACCCTTTGCACAGAGCATACATTGGAGGTGTCTTTCCCACGTCTCTTGGGCTTCTAACCACAGGGCAGCTGTTTGAAACCACCAGCTGCTGTGCAGGAGAAAGACGGGTTTTCTACTCTTGTAAAGAGTTCTTTCTAGTCCTGTGCGGTCTTGGAAACGCACAGGGCAGTTCCACCCTGTTCTCTAGGGCCATAGGGCCCCTATCAGTCGGAATTGACTCAAGGGCAATGCATGAGTGAGTCCTACAGCCGCCCCACTGTCCTCTCCAGAGTCACCTTGTGTTCTTTCATGAGAACCTCTCCAAATACCTGCTTATGTTTGTATGAGTGTGTGTATGTGTGTGCTTTCTGTATTTATTTCCCCCCTTACACATACCAATATAGCAGCGTTCTTCACATCCACTTTTGCACTCGGCTTTTTTCACCAAGTCAGTGATTTTGAATATCACTTCCTCTCCATTCATCAAGAACATCCTCAAGCTTTTTACTATGGCCTGGTAGCCCATGTGGAATATCCCGTTTTCAGTGAGCCCTCCCTCTATGACAGCCATTTAATGTTCCTACTCGTTTGCTCCTATAAGGAAGGGTGCAAGAATGAATATAGACATGTGTCATTTCGCCTGTCCCTACTCTTATGTGCGGAGATCCCAGAGTTAGGGACATACGCATGTATGATTTGAACTAGCAGTTGTTCCCTTTAGAAGCTCCACTCCTTTACCCTCCCACTGGGAGCTTCGCTGCTGCCGCAGTGTGTGATCTGTGCGACATGCTAGGACAAGCAGCAGGCCCGCAGCATGCAGGGCTAGCCTAACAAAGGGTCTTCTAGAAAGCTACATAGACTCTCTTATTCTTCTACCATCTTCTCCTTCCACCATCTTCACCTTGGCAACCACATGATCAGGGGCTTTTTAATATTATTCTTAGTAGTGACTAAAAGCATCAAGCTTGAACTCATGACAGGTGTGGAAGAAGGAGGAGGATTCTAAGTATACTTATGAGAGCTAGAAAGTGTGCAGTAAATGACAGGAAGTTTTTAAACCACATACGGTTAAGGCAATGCATGTACATCATGGTATTATTTTGTTCTTGTTCAAGCAACTACTTTGTGGTTTCAGTGAGTCAGTGAGACAAGCAGGGTTAGAGAAGAAAACTTTCTTAAAGGAGCCTGCATGTTGTTATGGAAGAAAGTGTTTTTGTGGAACTAAGTTTCTTGGTCTTTTCCTTTTTTGGGCAGATCCATGTTTGTTCTTTGTATCCTGACATGAAAGTACTTGTTAATTCTAAGACATCCCATCATTTTTCTTACTGTGATCATTATATTAGGCATCTTTATGTTTCTATAATCTATGATAAAGAAACAAAAAGCATTTGACCTTGACAGACATTTTATGAACATGAAAATGAGTCATTTTCTTTTTTATTCCTAGCCAAGTGTCCCCAATAAGACCCGGAAAGGGCGGGTGGACTCTGTAGTGTTGTCTCTTTTTGACGTGGGGTGGGGCACTGTTTATTCTGACCCCATATGATCCGAAAGAACAGCAGCACCACCCCCAAAACTCCCAGCCACCGCCAATTAGGACTTCTCACAATCTGATAGGACAAAGTGGAACTGCTCGGGAGTGGGGGGGCGGGGGGGGCGGTTTTCAAAGTCTGTAAACCTTTACAGAACTAAAACTCCTCCTCGTTCCTTCGCAGATTGGTTAGTGATTTCAAACTACCAGCCTTGTATTTAGCAGTCCAGTGTATACTCCACTGTCACAGCAGCGGCAACATTGAAAACGTGTCCATGGCTCAGACGCCCACCCTCCCCTTTCCATTCAGAGCCCGTTCCTTGTGGCTCGGTATTAGAGACAGTCATCAGGAACCCTAGCCTTTGTTCTGCTGCCCATTTACACAGTGCATGCATTTCCAAGAGGCGGGGTGGGGAAGCATTTCACCAAAGGTTTGGAAACTGTGATGCTCTGTCGGCATTCGCTGTTTACTCCTCTGAAGTTGGGCTATTGTCAGTTTCTGGTGTTGAAGGCCTCTCCTCTCCAAAGTCGTTTTGGAATAAAACTTCCCAGGAATAAAATACAATACCCATAGTGCCTTTGTGAGTTCTGATAGAATTCTTAAACAACTTGCATGTACATTCTATTAAAATTATGAATGTGCGTGTAGAACGGTGTGTGTTCAACAATGGTACCATGTCATTAGCCATGGTGTTTCTTATTTTGCCAACATTTACCCTTGAAACTTGTGTCATGTACTCTTTAAAAAGAGTAGGGGCCCATCTGACTGGGCTGATGTGGGGGAAGAGAAGAGCCAATGACTATCTGCAAAGGAAATCTTTCATTTGAAATGAGATCTTGGGCTGAGCCCCGGTGGCGTAGTGGTTGTGCGTGGGACTGCGGCCCACTGGGACGGAGGTTCAATTCCAGCAGTGGGGCTGGACCTCCTACTCCCACCACCGGAGAGCAGTGATGCCCCCCCCAACAACAACAACAAAAAAGAAATATGTCTCAACATAAAAGGCTAAAACAGGGCTGAGCCCTGGTGGCGCAGTGGTCGTGCACGGGACTGCGGCCCACTGGGACGGAGGTTCAATTCCAGCAGTGGGGCTGGGCCTCCTACTCCCACCGCCGGAGAGCAGTGATGCCAAAAAAAAAAAAAATAAATAAATAAATAAAAAAAGAAATGAGATCTTACTGGTTTTTTTTTAAAGTAAATTATATAAAGGGAGCTATAGAACATGTGGGAGGAAATTCCATTATCTTTTCATTCCATTTGTCCATGAATTCTTTGAAGTTCCCTTCCACACTGTCCCCTAAGAAACCATCCATGTGGACTGAGTGAGAAGTTATTCCCAGTGTTACTGACCATCTCTTTGTAGTCCTGAACAAATCTATCAGCAACAGTGACACCGATTCAAAGATAAAGGGGACCACACTCCAACTACCGAATGAAGCTGTGTGATGTGTAGTGATAATCAGTGCTCCCAGCTTCCCAGATAAAAGACAAAAGTTGTTGCAACACCTCAGACCGAGAATCAAGAATACCGGGGTGAGAGAACAGGCTCCCCCACTGCTCTCTGCATCTTCATGAAGCTAGCTAAGCCTCCAGTCCCTGGTTTTCCCTAGTGAAACAAAGGTGTTGTCCGTACCTACCTCACAAAGTTTTTGTCAGAATTAAATGAGACTGTCCATCCGATGGCTTATAGCAGAATGCCCAACATGCAGGATGTTGTGATTCTTCTGGGAGTAGTGCTGTTTAAGTGTGTTCATATGTTGCTATTTTTTTTTTAATGTTTCATTATCTTATGAATAGATTCTGGAAACCGAAATGGAGAACGTGATGAGAAGGCTAAGAATAGTGATCGAAACTATTTAAATATTTTACCTGGTACGTATTATTTCATCTTAAGTTGCTGAAGTGTTTTTTTTTCCCTTTTTAAAACATCCCCTTAATTGTCTACCTCCTTGTTATCTGACATTTGCAATTACAATAGTAGAAAATCTGCTCATTTTACACATTAATGATGTAAGCCTGGCCCTAACACTAAAGTGCCAGGGAAGAGTGATGGCTAAGGCGATGAGCCACCTTGGGTAGGCCACGATTCTCAGTGGCTTGACAGGTAATTAATGGGACTGATGATCTAATGTAGTTATACTCCATTTTTGCATTCTGCCATTTTTCCCCTAATGACATCTTTGGAATCTGATGTCCTTAAGTGAGAAGTGGGTGTAATTATATACATTGAAATAATACATCTGAAATACAATACAAACTCAAATTTTATAAAATGTTTGTCAGTATGTAACTTAGAAACATTATACACATTAATACATGTATGTACACTAAAGTGACCAGATTTTAAACGGGACACCATTGACCGGGGGGTGTTCTTGATTAAAAATTGGTTATATGGAGCAAGAAAAATTTTCATAGAACGCAAAAATAGTATTGTAATATATTTATTTTAATTTTAAAATGCCATGGAACTTTGTTAAATTGCTAAAAACCGGGACATCTGGTCACTTTATCATACACACACACACACACACACACACACACACAGTTGTTAGTTTGTTCAGGTAATCTCAGACTGCATATGTGTCCACATATCCACCACTATAAAGCCCGTTCAAAATTCAAGGTACAGCCAATGTTAGTAATAACAAATGTCTTACTTTGCAACATACCCATATGTATTGTTACTTTGTTATTATGTTAGATATGCTTTAGGATATCTGAAAGTGTATCTGTAATGTTCTTGTGCATAGAGAGGTATACTGTGTACTAAGAAAACATTTAACCAACTAATGTTAGATCGAAACCACACCTAAATGGTCTGATTTATGGTCTACAAATTAGATTAAAAAACATACTTAGAAATGGAACTCACTCATGATCCAGGGACTCCCTGTTTTTAATATGGTGTTGACACAGGATCTGAATCACCCACCATCTATCCCCTTTCACAGAATGTGCCATGGATGAGCAATAGATGACTGTGTACAAGGGGCTTCAAAAGTTCATGGAAAATCTGAATAAAGGCTTGTAATTTTCCCATGAACTTTTGATACTCCCTCAGATATAGAAAAAATACTTTCAGGGTGATAATCCGGTTTAAATCTTCATTATTATACTAATCATGAATTTTTTTCTGAGCCATACAAGAAAAACTGCTCAAGGAGTTGTATAAGTTATCTGTTACTTCAATTTTCCTCTTACATACGTTTCTTAGTTTAAAATAAAATTAGTTAAATGATTTTACTCTGATATGAAAATAGGTATACAAAGAGATAGAAACAGTTGCATTTGTAGAAAGACCTTGGATCATCTAACTTAGATCTTTCTTATTTCCTCACAAAGCTTCCTGCTTTCCCTTTTCTTATTATTGTTCTTGGCCAGGTTGTTCATCAAATGGAAATTCCGTCTCTTGTTCCTCTTGCTGATTGAATTCACACTGACCATTCTTGGATTTGTTTCTCTAACAGGGCACTCTGGTCATTGTAAAGCCTTTTAAACTCATTGGTAATTTTCTATGCTCCTTTAAGGTATTTTCCTCACATTACCTTTCCAGGTTGACTCTCTATAGGTCCCATTCCATGTCATGTAGACACATGTCAAAGCTCAGCCTGGCTGAGACCCAGCCGCTCAGCTCACAGCCGTCAACCTCCGAATGCCCTCCCCCTGCAGCAAGCCAGCCTTCGTGGGTAATGCGAGAGGCAGCATTGCCTCACCACATGCCGTTTCCTCCGCTCTGTGCCACAGGAAGCCTTCCTCCTCGCCAGCTCAAAATAGCTTCATTGAGACAGGACGCCTTGTAGTTCTCCCCATAGACCCACATTTAAGTTATCCATATTTTGTGGCTTTCTTAAAATATGCCAATCTTATTATCTATTCTGGAGCTACTGAAGTCTGATTTCTTTTCTAACTTTTAATTGCTAAAGCAGTATTTCCCTTTTGAGGCTCCTTTGTGAAAGAAAAAAAAAAAAGCCCTTATCTTGTTAGTACTACCAAATTAGGAGGTTATGTCTGTGTTAGAAAACAAATACCAGACAACTCAGTTGGTTGCCCTGAGAATATCTGATTTTCCCCTTGAAGGAAGCCTGCACACCCAGGAAGTTTACACAAAGACTCAGATCAAGATTACGGATCCTTTTCAGTCTTTGCTGAAGATGATTTAAACTGCAAAGAGTGTTCCTATTTTATTTTGCATATTCTTTGAACCACTAGTAGTTTACACTATCACTGTCTTAAGTATTTATCCTTTATATCACCTAGTACACACAGCAACCTTCTGAGGAAGGGACATAGCTGTCGCTTCCCCCATTTGATACATGAAATATGAGCAGGTCAATCAGTACATGGTATCGACTTGCCCAAGAGTACTCTGCTAAGATGCGCTGGAGATCAAATATTTTGTAACACACAAACTAGTCTTTCTTTATCACATTATTTTCATTGTTTCAACTGGCTCTTGACCCCTGTTTTACTCATAGGTAAAATGAGACCAAGGGCAAGCAAAACAGTGCCAATTTGGGGATTAGCAGCCCCTCACTCTTTGTTCACTAAGTCAATTTGCCTAACTGCTGCACTGTTGTCAAATTTTATACCATGGCTTCTCTCATCTGAGTTATCAACAGAAGCAAGCATAGACATCGTGCGCTTCACTGGGCTCTTAGGTTACTGTCTGATATCATATATCAGGATTGGTGTTTTTTAGGGACCGCTTCGGGAATTGCACTAGTCCCCACCAGTTTTATTATTGGCATCTCTGTCTTTGTCATTTCTTTAATTTCTGCATCCAATTCCTTTATCTTGTTAAAGTTTAGAAGGAAGAATAACCTTTGCTGGTGGCCTGTGTATCCTGGTGACTAAAAAGACCTTCAGCTTCTTATGCTGAAGTATACCAAATGTCTTTAAATATGTTTTCTAAGTAAAATCCTAAGGTAGTGACTTTGAACCGATGGTGAACAAAACTTGTGGAGGCAGGGGCTAATGGTACAGAAAGTAGAGACACGCAAAGATTTCCTAAAACGAGATACCAGGATTCTTAGTGAGGCATGTATATTTATGGAAACACTTTCTCTAAGTGTTTTCTAATTTACTGATGAATATGATTATATAGTAAAAACGAGATTGTCCTTGGCTACTGGGGCTACATAAAAATGGCATGATCGTAGGGAGCATGGACTTTAAAGGTTTGAGGAGCATATTCTAGCAATTGGTCATAACATCCATCCATTCATTCAGCGAGTATTTCACTGGTTCTTTTTATGGCAGACAGTGTTCTGTGTGCTTGAGATAGGTCATCAGATAAGATCGATTAAAGCGTGTATGTGTGTGTGTGAGCTCAAAATGCAATATCTTTAATATTGACAGCTTATATGACCAAAGAAACTACGTTAGCTCTTAGAAGAAGATAAAGCAGAATCAGGCGCATGAATGGGAGGGTTGCCCTAGATTGGCTTGGGGAGCCACAGAACTCTCTCTGAGAAGGTAGGACCTGAGCTGATACTGTGGCTGATGAAAGAGGCCAGCAAGGTGAGGACTGCAGAGACAAACTCTTCAGGCAGCAGCCCTGAATTGGGCATACATGATGCAGATTTGGAGACCTGAACAAAAGTCTATGTGGAGAGAGCCTAAGGAGAGAGAATGGGACAAGAGGATCTTAGAGGGATTGCATAGGCAGGGGATGGTCCAGACCTCCTGAAGATTGAGAGGGGAGCGATATGATCTGACGTACGTTTTTACCCTGGGACTGCTAGAGGAAATCACTGTGGGAGGGCAAGAATGTGGGTGGAGAGGCTATTGCAGTGAGCAATGATGCTGGGATGAGTGGTGGAAAAGGCGGACAGGCTATTTGTTGGAGTTAGACATGGTGGATGAGCTTGGGGAACAAACAATGAGAGGAAGAAAAGAATTAAGGGCCAATTCCCCTCTTCTGTTTCCATCCTGAGCAGAATAGGTGGAGATTGCTCTTCTACAGAGAGAAGAACAGATGTAGGAAATGAGGAAGATGTGCCATGGAGTAGCATGTGAACTGTGGATTACACAGGACATTTTCAATTTCTGCATCAAAGAGAAACGACGAGTACTGACTTGATTGTCTTATTTTGTAGTGACTACTTCATACCCATTTATGTCCCTTCCAAGAATCCAGGCGCTCCTAAACCTCAGATAGGTTCCCGTACACCTCTTCTCATTCAGTTCCATCTCTTTTTCAGCTTTGCTCATTGATGAATCTGATTTATGCAGTTGAAAGTCATTATTGTACCTGTTGTCCACAGGAGAATTTTACATCACACGGCATTCCAATCTCTCAGAAATCCATGTTGCCTTTCATCTATGTGTGGATGACAATGTGAAATCTGGAAACATCACGGCCCGCCACCCTGCCATCATGGGGCTCCGAAATATTCTCAAGGTGTGCTGTACCCATGACATCACCACAATCAGCATCCCCCTCTTGCTGGTGCACGAGATGTCCGAGGTAAGCAGAAACAACTCCATGAGCTTAGGAAGACAGGAGGAGGCCCTGGGGGGAGCAGCCGGGTGCACGCTTGCCTACCAGCTGAGAGGTTGGTGATTCGACCCCACCCAGGCGCATTTGGGAAGAAAGCCTGGCAGTCTGCTTCTTACAGGTCCTACTTCAGTTGGAATCCTCTTATCCCCAGCAGGAACCTCAGAAATATGTGGACTCTCAGCATTTGATGTTAGCAACCCCCTTTACGCTGAAATGCTTTGTTTTACAAGGACAGTACATCTCTGTCTGGTTAGCAAAAGTGTTAGCTCTCTAATATACAACAACATCCACACAGTGAACACTCTTTAGACTAAAAGGCTCAGAGAATTAGAACTTTGTCCGACAGTAGGGAAGCTAAAAGGCAAAATAATCTAGATTTTGAGAAGGCATTTCCCATTCACATCTTCCTCCTCCTTCCATTTGTGTTTTCACTAGCCATTTTCCTCTGTGTTGGCTGACATTAAGCTCCCTCTGATGAGTAATGGAGAGGGGTGCCAGATGACAGGAAGAATATTTTTTAAAGGATGTTCTCTGGCTAATATAGTATTGATTTCTGTCCTTAAACCATGGGGTCACCATTCACATTTAATTCAACACTGTATTCGACTTGAGATTTTTTTTTAATTTGAAAAAATATCTCCATGGTTCTATGATTTTCTTCCTCCTTTCCTTCCCAACCCACAGAAAAAGCAGTTAGAGGGGACAGCTTGTGTAAATGATAATAAAAGCTGAAATTCAAAACAGACTCTTCAGCTAGTCTGGAGAGACCTAGGACCTCTCCCCTGCCTGTGGGTGCAGGCTGGCCCTTCAGGGAGAGCTGTGGCCCCAGCAGCCCACTGAGCAGCCCCACAGGCTGGCCCTGTGGCAACAGAAGGAAAACTGTTTCAAAAGGCAGAATGGCTAAGCGTTACCTACACACTGTGAATGCCAGACAAAAAGTGCCACTGTGGATTATGAAAAGCAATTTGCCAAAATAAAGGGGTCATGGAAATTCTCTATGGTGAAGTCCAACTGAAAGGCTCATTACTTTTTAGGGTAACTAAGCGCCCCTGTTGTTCTCATTGTAATGTAAGAAGTCTCGTTTAAAATGCAATGCCTCTGCGAGGCAAGACGATTTTACATGATCTCCCACTTACATTCCATGCTGCCATTTTGAGGGAAAGCTGCAGGAAAGCTTCTAAGGTCAGGCCATTCACGTCTGTAGCCTCAGTCATCCGGAATATGGCACCGGGAGGCGTTGACCCACGCGGGAGTGGTTTTGTTTTCTGTGGTAGTGTCATAAGGTTTCAGTTCCGTCTGGAATTTTTAGCCACTGTTAAGTTATCATCACTAGCTAGTCCACCTATAAAAGGGTCTCTGGAGAATAACCAAGAAAGCTGACAATGAATTCCTGCCACAAGGAAACATCCAAGCGTCCCTGCATCTGGACTCCTGGTTAACCAATTTATAAAAATGGTTCTATGTAGGTGGGAAACAGCCTCAAAAGCAGTGTTTACAGAAGTCACCAAGTTCAGATTTACTTCCAGACATTTGATACTACGAGCGTTCCCGCTCCCACAATGTTACAAAAGTTACAAGTTTTAAATTGGGACAGCCAGCTGCAGGACATTAAGCTGCTCTCGGAAGTGTCCAATTTAATTCACAAAAGTATATTGAGCCATGATCCACCCATTTGTTGTATTTAAACAGCCCTTCAGGTCAAGAAGTTTACAGTCACACACAGCGGTTGTCATGGTAGTGTTCGAGGGCTGCTATAACAGAGATTCCACAGCTGGATGTCTTCAATAAACAGAAATGTATCCTGTCCGAGCTTAGGAAGAGGGAAGTCAGCGTCCCAGGTAGCCAGGTCTATCAGAAGGCTTTCTTACTCTTGGTTTTGGGGTACATCCCTGCCTCCTTTGAACATACGGAAGCCTTGAGTTCCCTGAAGAGCTCCTGTGTCTTTCTATCAGCTAATGCCTAGTCTAGGTTTTCAGCACAGGGACCTGGGATCCAAAGGACACGCTTTTCTTTCTTAGGGGTATCGGGGTGGGGGGGTTCCTTTCATCTCTGTTCCCCTGTTTAATCTCTTTTATGTCTCAAAGGAATTTTACTCAAGCTATAACCTCACCTGGTGGATTGTAACCACTCCCCTTGACATCATTGCCTCTGATGCTGTCTCGTTTATGTCAGAGAGGTTGGGATTTACAGCACACAGGATAAGGACATAGTACAGAGAATCATGGCTGACCCAATTCGACACACTTTGAGGAAAGCAGTTCGATCCATAGCAGTGGTATATGGGACATACAGGTTATATTTGTTTTAGCTCTCATGCAAGGACCCTACCCACCACCCCCACCCCCAAAGCATTTTCATATCCTATTTTCTTCCTCGAACGAGCAGAATGGCTAGACACTCATTTGCCACATTTAAGGTGCAAGGTAATGATGATAATGTCTGCAAGAGTAGGGTAGGAAAAGATGCGATAGAAACGAATGACAGCTAAAAGAAAGAACAAAGGAAAGTTAATTTATCAACAAGAGGAAATATATTACCGGTTTTATCTCGCTAGATCCTTGTGATCAAAAGACTCAATCATAACTGGACTCAATCTACCTTGACAGATGTGGAATGAACATGGGAGTCAATAATCCTGGTTTCCTAATCCTCTTATTTTTAATATTGCTGAATAATTTGGAGCTGGGGGTGTGTGAGTTGCTGTAATTGGTGTTGATGAAGTTGAAAATTTGTAGAAAATTAAACTTATCTTAAGTATACATCTCAAGATAGTTACAGACTCATGTAAGAAAGATCCCGATTGTGAAAAGGGCATTATCAATCCCCCAGGAGCCCACCTCCTTTGCCTCCAGTCATGTAAGCCACACCCTCACAATAACCACGATTTTTACTTTTCAAAACAAACATGGATTGCCTTTGTTTCTGTCTGTTTTTTATTTTTAAATTATTTTTTAAAATCATTTTATTGGGGGCTCGTACAACTCTTATCACAATCCATACATCCATCCATTGTGTCAAGCACATCAGCACATTTGTTGCCATCATCATTCTGAAAACATTTGCTTTCTACTTGAGTCCTTAGTATTAGCTTGTCATTTTTTCCCTCTCTTCCTCCTCACCCCTCCCTCATAAACCCTTGTTAATTGATGAATTATTATTTTGTCATATCTTACACTGTCCGACGTCTCCCTCCACCCACTTTTTCTATTACCCATTCCTCAGGGAAGAGGTTATTTGTAGATCCTTGTAATTCATTCCCCCTTTCTACCCCACCTTCCCTCCACCCTCTCCGTATCACCATTCTCATGGTCCTGAAGGGATCATCTGTCCTGGATTTAGTATTTCCAGTTCTTATCTGTACCAGTGTACATCCTCTGGTCTAGCTGGATTCGTAAGGTAGAATTGGGATCATGATAGTGTTGGAGGGGTAGGGGAAGCTTTTAAGAACTAGAGCAAAGTTGTAAGTTTCATCATTGCTACACTGCACCCTGACTGGCTCATCTCCTCTCTGCGATCCTTCTGTAAGAGAATATCCAGTTGCCTATGGATAGGCTTTGGGTCCACAATCTGTACTCCCCCTGATTCACCATGATAAGATTTTTTTTGTTCCTTGATGCCTGATAGCGTATCCCTTTGACACCTCATGATCACACAGGCTGGTGTGCTCTTCCATGTGAGTTTTGTTGCTTCTGAGTTAGATGGCCACATGTGTATCTTCAAACCTTTAAGACTCCAGATGTTATATCTTTTGATAGCCAAGCACCATCAGCTTTCTTCACCCCATTTGCTTATGCACCCACTTTGTCTTCAGCAATCATGTCAGAAAGGTGAGCATCATGGAATGCCAGTTTCATAGAACAGAGTATTCTTGCATTGGGGGAGTACTTGAGTGGAGGTCCAATGTCCATATGCTACCTTAATACTAAACCTATAAATATATGCACATAGATCTATTTTCCCATCCTCATATATAAATATATTGGCATATGCACATGCCTTTATTTAGACCTCTCAATGCCCTTTGCCTCCTAACACTTTCCTCTATTTCCTTTTACTTTCCTCTTGTCCCACTATCATGCTCAGCCTTCATTTGGGTTTCAGTAATTCCTCTCGGTTATATTACTCTTAGTCAAACCCTACCAGGCCTCCTACACCCTCCTCGCCACCAATTTTGGATCAATTATTGTTCCCTTGTCCCTTGGTTTGTTAACACCACTTCCTTTGCCCCATCTCCACCTCTCCCTTGTTCCACTAGAACCGTCGGTCCCATTGTTTTCTCTTCCAGGTTGTTTATCCAGCCTATCTTATCTAGATAGACCTGCAGAAATAATAGCATGCACAAAAATAAGGCAGTAAAACAAAGCAACAAAAGAAAACAAAGCAGCAATAACAAAAAAACAATGACAAAAAGAAAAGCCTATAAATAGTTCTAGGACTGTTTGCTGGCCTTTAGGAGTGTGTTCTGATTGAGTCTGATGGGGTGCCACACCCTGGATCCAAAGTCTATTTTTGATATTCCCTAGGGACTTCCTTGCTCTGCTCCCTCTGCTGTTCTGTTGCATGTCTATAGTGTTTTGCCTCAGTGTGGTGGGGTCAGATTGGGTGCAGTTTCCACACTGTGTCTCCAGTGTTGTCCCCATAGGTCTTTGGGTCAGTGAGGGATGTCGTGCCTCATAGTGGGGCTGGCCACGTGTTCTTCTTTGTGGATTTGCTGCTCTGAGCATGGATATCGTCCTCAAGGCTTAGTGGGTCAGGGTGTGTTCCTCTCTCTCTTCCTCCCTCTTCATTTGCTCCCATAGTACAAGTATTTCTGGTACTGCAGACACATACTGGAGAAGAAAAGCATAGTTTTAGAATCTCCCTCATGGATGTATAAACTCCTCTGGCTAATTATTGAGTGAAGGCCAAAAATTGAATCTTAATCACCTCTCTAAGCTATTTATCTGCCAATAGGAGATTCGAGTTGAACAGTCAGAGCCTGGCCTTTTAACTTCAAATTGATGGTATTACTTGCAATTTTAATCAGAATTGATGTTTTATCTTTAGTTTCACAGGTTTAGAATTTACGCTGTATGTACTACCTGCTTATCATTCTAAAATATAACCAGAAAACTCCTTTTCCCTGCCTCAGTCCCAAAATGAAAATGTTTCCCATGATCCGGCCATCTCATTCAATGGGCATTTTCTCAGTGTGCCTTATCACAAGTGTGTCACTTTGCCACTACGTAGAATTCACGATCAAGAACTCTCGGTACCGTTACCTGACTCCCAGTGTTATTTCTCCATCTACTCTATATTATATACCAAGATCTAATCTCAGAAGTGAGCTCCTGGTGAAAATGAAGGCCACATGCTCGATGACATCCAACAATGACGTCTTCCTATGATCTCTTTGACTTCTCAAGTCTATGGGGTGCTCTTTCTATGTACTCAAAGCCAGTCTTTCTATGTGGTGACTTTAGAGACAAAAATGGCGAGATTAATACCAAACTGACACATGCCTGATGGAGCCTCTATGTCAGCATGTGGGAATTTTTAAACACAAGTATGTGTGTGAACACATGCATGTGTGCGTGCAGCTCTCTAGGTTTCTTTTCAGACCCCTGTGCTCCTCACACCCCCAAAACAAACCCCCTGCCCTCGAGCTGATTCTGACTCCTAGCCGCCCTCTGTGGGTATCTGAGGCGTACATCTTTACTGGAGCAGACAGCCTCATCTTTCTCACTTGGAACTGTGGGTGGATTTGAACTGCCAGCCTTCCCGTTCGCAGTGCAACAGGATCTGAGCGGTTACACCGTTTGGAAATGAATGTTTCACCTGGGCCTTGGCAACAAAGTGATGTTTGGGAGTATTCTCTGTGTAGAGTTGCTGATTGCTCTGGATTACCCTGTCAACTACACATAAAGACAAAGCAATAAGCAGTTTCCATCGAGCACGATAATCTCTGGATAAGTGGAGCAGTGAAGGGATTTGCTTATTTTTCCTTCGGACTTTGGTCCAGGCCATTAGGCCATTCCTCCTCTAGCTTGTGCTACAGTCTCTCACCATTGCCATTTTTAATCCTGATTTTAGTGTGGTTGTGTGATAAGTATTCTATTTGCCGGTGCTCAAGCGTAGTCCTTCAAAAGTTGCATAGTTAGCCTATTAATTTTTCTCATTTGAAAAAAATTGCCCCGGCTTCACTGTAGACTGAAATAATTCAAAAGCTAATCGTAGCTATCAGGACATTACTTTCTAGGCCAAGGATCCTCAAACTTTTTAAACAGGGGGCCAGTTCACTGTCCCTCAGACTGTTGGAGGGCCGGACCATAGTTAAAACAAAACAAAACAAAAACAACTATGAACGAATCCACTGTGGGCCCGTCATGAGACAGGCAGCGACGGCAAAAACACCCGGCAGCTAGATAAATGGCCTGAGGGAGCCACATGTGGCCTGTGGGCCGTAGTTTGAGGACGGACGCCTGCTCTAGGTTATAAAACAATTTGCTCTCTAAAAATTATACAATTAATTATGTAATGTATAATTACATATTAATTATATGATAATCCTATCTAAATTATACAAATGATTCTAATTCTTTGATTCTATTTGCATGTGACTCCAAAGACATATTTTAGAGCGATCTTTGATGAAGCTGTCAATCCTGTCATCCTTTCCTATTCCTATGTATGATTCAGTAAAAATTTTAAACTAAAGATGACTAGGCCTTTGCAAAAGTGACATAAAGGAAAAAGCCAGACATAGAAAGAGACGACCAGGTTTGAGACACTGGGGGCCTTCAGCCACAGACCATAGAGTAGCTGATCAGTGTGCTCTGCCATTGAGTCCCTGCCAGCTCAGTCACCTCCAGCTCTCCAGACAAGCTGCAGCGCCCTCAAGAATGAAGAAAAGGCTCTGCAAGGGAACAAGCAAATACAGAACTGCCGAGAGGAATTTTAAAAGGCTTAAGCAAATGGGGAGATGAGAGATTCGTGGGTTAAGGATTTAATTTTAATATGCCAGTTCTCAAATGGACCCTGCAGTTAGCAGTCCTGACAGAGCCACCAGGACCTGAAACCCAGTGCCGAGGAGATGTTGAATTGCGGCTCAGGATGACCAACAGCCAACATCAGCCGGGATCGCAGAAGCCAGGCTGCTGTGTGCAGAGTGCTAAAAGGGACAAAACTCCCAACCTAGCCTTCTGTACCCGTCAGACAGTTGTGAATGAGGATACAGGACAGACATTCTCAGAGAGACGTGAAGAGAATCGCTAGTAGAGAAACCCCTAAAGGATGCACTTGAGGCAACAAAGGCTAGTAGGTTGAATGGCGGGGATGCAGGACAATATGAAGAGCAAAGGAAGTGGGAGATGAGGTGGTGCCCTCCTAAAAAAAAAATCAGGAAAAAAAATTTTTAAGCTATGTATTTACATTTTTTACAAAACAACCCTACCACCTTCAAAGTACTCTCCATTACACTTAATGCACTTGTCCAGTGCGCAATTCCATTGTTGGAAACATTTTTCCAGCTCATCTGTTTGGATGGCTGACGGCACCTCCCTCGTTTTTTTCTTCTACTTCATCCAATCACGGTCCTTTTCATGTTCAACTTCATTCGAAGAAACAAAAAGAAGCTGCACGGAGTGAGGTCAGGTGAGTGAGGGACGTGGGGGAAGAGAGACAGGCTGGATTTTTTTTTTTTTTTTTTTGGTCAAAAACTTGCACACTGAGATGGCTGAATGAGCAGGTGCCGGTGGGAGTGGCAGAACCAGTCCCACGTATGCCACAGATCAGGTCTTTTTTGTTACACATTGTTAGGCAGTCTTTTCAGAACCTCTAAATAGAAAGCTTGATTAACAGTCTGATTTAGTGGAACAACTTCTAAATCACTACCCCCTCACATCAGAAAAGCAAATGAGAATTGGTTATTTTGTGGTAGCCTTGAATAGGTGAGTAAAGCTAAATAATAAAATTAAGGTTTGAAGAAATAGGTATATTCAAACCTTATATTTAACTGTTAGGATTTGATAATATAAAATTGTCATTCTTTGCCATCCAAGAACTGGTAAAGTATTAAGTTTGAAAATTCAACTTAATACAAATACTCATATGAATGAAAAGAGTAGAAAATTTTACACAGAGTAAAAGAAGTTAGGAAAACAATGTCTGTTTTTATTGAGCAGAGAGACATTTGAATTTAGAGGGTCCTTTTAAGTGTTTTATTGGGGACTTTTTTTTTTTCAATCATTTTATTAGGGGCTCATACATCGTTTTTCACAATATATAAATAAGCATACTCGTCAAGCACCCTCACATGTCCACTTCTATTATTGTTCTCCAATCGTCCACCTTTTTCCCTTTAGCCCCTAGTATCGGTTTATCCATTCCTTCCCCTCTTCCCCTGGTCTCTCCTCCCCTCCAACCCTCCATAGTTTATACATTGTTATTGTTTTGTCATATCGTACACTGCCCGACCTCTCCCCCAACCCACTCCTTTGATGCCCATCCTTCAAATAAGAGCTTGTGTATATATCCTTGCTGTTGGTTCCGTCACTCTACCCCCCCCTTCCCTCCACCCTTCCAGTATCTCCACTCTAACCATTGGCCCGAAGGGGCCCATCCATCCTGGTTTCCCCACATCTCCAGCTCCCCTCTATGCCAGTGTGACTTCTCCAGTCCATCTGGATTTGCAAGGTAGAGTTGGGACCATGATGGTTGGGGGACAGGGAGGAAGGCTTCAGGAATCAGAGGAAACTTGTATGCATCATCACTGCCTGGCTGCCCCCCGACTGGTCTGTCTCCTCCC
>PVJH01013106.1:0-16924 GCA_004026705.1 Nesogale talazaci | reverse complement strand
GCTTTGCTGTTTCTGTGCTGAATGGTGACTCGATTATCTTCAAGATTATTGGGGACTTTTACAGCTTTTATAACATTTCATACATACATCAATTGTATCAAGTATATCTGTACATATGTTGCCATCATTTCTGAAACATTTTTACTTGAGCCCTCACTTTAAGTTTTTTTAAAAAATCACTTTATTGGGGGCTCATACAACTCCTATCAATACATACATCAATTGTATGCAGACCACATTTGCACATTTGTTGCCATCATCCTTGAAACATTCTCCTTCTACCTAGGTCTCCAGTACCAGCTCCCCATATGTCCCCTCCTAGAGGGTCTTTTCTTTCCTTTCCTTAGATAGAAGATGTCAGTGCAAATATTACAATCCATGTAATACTGGTTAATTGTAATAATATAAAAAATTTTTAGGGCTGAGCCCCGGTTGCGTAAATGGTTGAGTGTGGGACTGCAGCCTACGGGCTTGGTAGTTCAAATCCAGTGGTGACTCTCAGGAGCAGCATTGGGTAGTGCCCACGACCACCAAACACAGTGATACCCCCCCAAAAAATGTTTTAATTCCTTTTTTAAATTAAAAAGTAAATAAATGAATATTGACTGACGAAATAATAGAAACAGCAGTGGAAGAAAATGTAATGTTAAAACACTATCCAAGGGCTGAGCCCTGGTGGTGTAAGTGGTTGAGTGCGGGACTGTGGCCCGTGGGTTTGGCAGTTCAAATCCAGCGGTGGCTCTCAGGAGTAGCACTGGGTGGTGCCCATGACCACCAGAGGCAGTGATGCCCCCCTCCAAAAAAAAAAAACAAAACACTATCCAAAAGGATGGAAGGAAGGAACTAAAACATACAAATAGTATTTTATTTTCTTTAAAAAGATGATATAAATAAAAAGCATAAAATAGCATGGTATACTGGTAATAGCATTCCTTATTAATAGATTAGATACTCCAGTTAAAAGATGAGAATTGTCAGATTGAAATTTTTTTGAGGCGGGTTTATATTTCTAAGTAAGTTATCCCAAATCCAAGAATACAAAAATGTGGGAAATAGGGAAATAGTGTTCATGCAAATGGTAAGTAAAACTAATATGGCTACACTGATGTCAGAAAAATAGACTTCCATATCAGAAAGAGTCACTTCCAAATGATAAAGGGTTGGTTCTAGACAAGAAAATGTTCCTAAGCCCCCTATGTACGTACATTTACCTGAGAAGTGCCTAACAATATATAAAGCAAAAACTGACACGCCTATAAGCAGACAAAGCCTATAAGCAGAAAAAGCCACAATCATAGTGGAAGATTTTATACTTGTGTGACTAATTGATAGAACAAGCAGACACAAAGCAATATTCATAGAAAATGTGAGCAGCATAACTAAGATTATACTCAGGACCTCCAGAATGTACATTTTTGTAAGCTTACTTCGGATATTTCTAAAAACAACATACACTGGGCCATAAAGGAGGTGGTTTAACTACTGTAGTTAAGTCATACAGGTTGTTTTGTGAAGAAAATGTACTTATACTAGAAATCAATATCGAGACGATCTCACCACCATCAAGTCAATTCCAATTCACAGAGACCTATGTCTAGGACAGAGTTAGAACTGCCCCCGTGAGGTTATGAGGTCGTAACTCTTTGTGGAAGTAAAATACATTCCCCTTCTCCCGTGGTTTGGGACTGTTGACCTTGAAGATCACAACCCAGCTCATAACCACTCTGTCTCCAGGGCTCTCCTCTACACAGACAGACACTCACTAGTATCCTCAGTCAATTCTGAGAGTCAAGAAGATCCTGAAACCCAAAAAGGTTGAGAATGGTCATATTGAAAACCTATTTTTTTTATACATCTAGCCTAGGAAAATCATTCTGATGTGCCAGGTGACTTAAAGAACTGGATGGTAGCTGTCTACTATTGCTGACCATTTTTATCAAAGATCCCATACACAAGTCCTGATCAAAAGGGGGGAAATATAGAACAAAATTTCAAAATCTCGTGAACTGTCTAGCGACATGGAAACTGGATAAACCCCTGAATCTGTTGCATTGAGATAATCTCTGATCTTAAATAGAAAATATACCCTGAAATCATATTAAGAATACAAAACTGGCTGAGCCCTGGTGGCGCAGTGGTTGTGTGTGGAACTGCAGCCCACAGGATTGACAGTTCAAATCCAGCAGCAGCTCTCCAGGAGTAAGGCCGGGCTTCCTACTCCCACCAGGGCACTGATGTGAAAGAAAGAAAAAAGTAATTAAGAATACAAAACTGAGTGTCTAATGGGTTGAGTTGACTTGAGAAAATTCCAGCGACACTCATATATGTATAAAAAAGACTTTTTGCAGCCCACAGGCTTGGCGGTTCCAATGCAGCAGTGGCTCTCAGGAGCAGCGCTGGGTAGCTCCCACGACCACCAGAGGGCAGTGATGCCAAGATAAATAAATAGATAGATAGATAAATAAATAAATAAAAAGACTTTTATATAAAAAAAAGTCATGATATATCAAGAACGCATCCCAGCCCAGTCTGACTCACATCTTTATAAGTCACTCTTTGGACTGAGCCCCAGTGGCGTAAGTGGTTGAGTGCAGGACTGTGGCCCGCGGACTTGGCAGTTCAAATCCAGCAGCGGCTCTCAGGAGCAGCACTGAGTAGTTCCCATGGCCACCAGAGGGCAGTGATTCCCCCCCCAAAAAAAGCAAAAATATTAAGACCCACCTCAGACAAAAGCAATTACATGCCACGATGCAGAACCCAGAACCATCACGAGTTGGTGCGTGCAGAGGTGTAGGGACCCAGGGTCAATGGAAATATGGCAGGGCTCAGGCAGTGCAGGGTCAGTGGCAGGGAAAAGTGAAGGGGGAGTGAGAAAGACGTTCACAAGGTCTTCCTCATCAGACCGCCCTATCTCCAAGGAAGCCCCATCAGGCTGTGACCTGATTGACAGGCTGGATTCCACCCCAACACTTTCATCCCTTTTGAAGTGGATGTAAAATTATCCAAGAACCCCACCGAGCAATGGCTTAGCTTAACTTGTAAAAAATAATGTGCCTTGACCATTGTACTCTTTGAAGAGCCACCTGTATGGAATCAAGCTGACAAGAGTGACTCATGAACGATTAGATGGGAATCTTAGGGAGTATGATTGCATGTCAATGAGGAAGAGGAAAAAGAAGGATGAGATGAACGTGGCCTCTGTGATCCCCAAACCAGGAGAACCAGATGATGCCCAACTACGAGTACCAACGATTGTAAAACGGGATCGTGCTAGAGAGCCTGCATAGAACGGGAGACAAGGTGAAGCAAAACCCCAAATCATAAAGCCGACTGGGCTTGCTGGTCAGATAAGAGACAGGTGGAACCCCCAAGACCAGGGCCCAGAGCTACTCTTCAAGTCTGGAATTGAACTCACCCCCTCACATTCAAGGACATCTTCTACTCTGGGCAACATGCAGCAGGTTAAGGTAAAGAATGGATAGAAACAGGAATCACACAAAGTAGGCTCCCTGATGTATGTTGAGTGGATTGCAATGGATGAGTTTAAGCAGAAATGTGTATGAACTGTTGAATATGAAACTGTGACCTGGTTTGTCAGCCTTCACTTAATTCACTCTGGAAGATTAAAAAGGAGAGAAAAGGGGACTGAGGACCGTTGCACAACCTGAAGACAATCAGCCGCGGAGCTGTACCTGTGGAGGCAGTGGGGTAGGGGGTGTGCACATTCCCTGCAATAAAAAGCGATGGGAGGAACAAGGTGGAATTGATCACAACCATGGACAGTCAGAACTCTCCTGGCACCAGGACTGGTATGTGCAGAGGGCCAAGGATCAAAGGGTGACTGAAGAAAGCAGATGGTTTGTTAGCGGTCTGGAATGGGGCGTGTGTTTATTCCCATCGCTTTTGGAACAGCCTATATTATATAACAAAAACACTGTCACGCATTGTTTATGCAAATGTACTGCAATTTACTACAATTGTTCATGCTAGCATACTGAGAGTAGTAAGTGGAGTTCCTAAGTCATTTATGTATGCCTTTGAAATTAATTATGTGGAAAGCTATAAGGATATGTTTAGATGTCTAACTATATTTGCTAGGCTAAATTAGTTTACATTCTAACAACTGGAAGAAGTTTTATGCCCCAAAGCCAGAAGAAAACCAGCTGGAATTAGAGAACAGATGCCAGAAATCTGTTCACGATGTTAATAATCAACAGTATGGATCAATTTTTTATTTATTTTTACCAATTTCTGTTAGCATATGATTCCTTTTGTTTCTCTTTTGAGGAAATGACTATACCCTGGTGCCTAAAGCGAGCAGAACTTGTGTTTAAGTGTGTCAAAGGTAAGCATGGTCCTTATATAAAGTGACCAGATTTTAAGCGGGACACCACTGACCTGGAGGGGAGAGTCGATTAAAAATTTGGCCTATATGGATCAACAAAAATGTTCATAGAAAAAAAATTTCATAGAACACAAAAATAGTATAATATATTTATTTTAATTTTAAAATGCAGTGGGACGTGGGACAAATTGTTAAAAAACGAGATGTCTGGTCACCTTATCCTTACATCTACTCACAAGCTATCATGCTTTGTTCTTTCCAATATTAAACGTTGAAAGAAATATGATAAAAAGAAAGAAGGCTGAGCCCTGGTGACATAGTGGTTATGTGCAGGTCTCCAGCTCACAGAGTTACCGGTTCAAATCCAGCAGCAGCTCTCCAGGAGCAAGGCTGGGCTTCCTACTCCCACCAGGGCAGTGATGCCACACACACACACACACACACACACAAAAGTATGAAAGAAAAGAAGGAAATATGAGAGTAACTCCTGTCCTCTGGTACCTGATATGACAAGTCCTTCATAAAGGGACATTTTTAACTTATCTTTTTCTATTCAAATTAACCCCCCTAGAATAGAAGAATATTTGAATGGTGTTTATACATTGCTCTGATTCTAGCTTGCTCTTCCGTGCCTTTTATTTTCATAAAAGGAAGTAAGATAAAGAGGGGGTGAGGCAAGGGATTATTTAATTGACCTTTAATAATTCGTTTTAGTTTCACAGGATAGAGACTAAACAGGATTTGAGAAATCCTAAATGTGCATGTGTTGTCGAAACGATGTGAAGCCTCTCTGGCATGGGGAATAAGGGGTTGCAGAAGTGCTTCTGTTCTTAGGCTCAGCCTCTCCTGTAGGCTCCACACTCATTGCCAGTGTGGTAGGGGCATGGTGGACCTACCCCTGTGGGTTTCGGAGACTGTAGCTCCATACTGGAGCAGAAAGCCTTTCCTTTGCCCCGAGGAGTGTGGTAGTTTCGAACTGCTGACCTACCTGTTAGCAGACCAATGTGTAATGCGCCAGATGCCACGAGGGCTCCTTCCCACTAGCTAGTGGCTCCCGAAAAAGTTAGGACACAGATTCTTACAATAAGAACTCCGTTTGTCTCCGTTTGTCTCCTATTGTCTCAGACTAATACCTCCGAAGACCAGAACTCGGAATGAAAGTCTTCCTCTTGTTCCATTTTAGGATTCATGATGGAAATGGCTTCATGGGATGGAGGAATTTCTAGAACAGTGCAATTTCTGGTACCACAGGTATGTGATCTGACGATATCCCACCTCCATCTAATCTTGTCTCATCATATTCCTCTCACACTTCTAAATATAGCACAGTAAAAGGCTTGCCACTTCCTATGGGTAAAGGGAATATTTGCTTGGATTGCCTAAAGGTACTCTCAATTTAGTGTCAAACATGGAAGTGTCTACCAGTGAAGGAATCTCTTATTTGATCCTGAACTGATTCATCTTGACTTTATTTTTTGCCCATCTGGAATATGTAAATGATGCAGAGCTTGTAGTAAAACCATTAGGAGAAATTCTTAAATCTTAGTTCTTCTCTGTAGATCTTAGCAATATCTGTGATAAATCTTTTTCCCTTTGTGTTCTTCAAGGGGCTTTCTAGTAATCACACTTGCAATTTGACAGAAACACCATAAGTTCTCCGAGGAGGGAACCAGAAAGGCATCACCTGTTTTTCAAAGTGAAGCCAGACCCATCATTTTCACACATGGTGCTCCATATCTGGAATGGGTGCCCTATTGTTAAATATTTTTTAAGTCTTAAAGAAAGAAAATATAATAAATGAAGCTTTTTTTCTTTAATCTCCCACAGAGCATCTCTGAAGAAATGTTTTATCAACTGAGCAACATGCTTCCCCAGATCTTCCGAGTGTCTTCCACACTCACCCTGACATCCAAGCACTAGCACTGCACAGTGGGGCCTGGTGTGCTAGCAGGAGAGGACTGCAGAGAGCTCCCCAGGAACAGAGCCCCGCTGAGAAAGATGCCCGGAAAGAAGACGTGTACCCCAGCCACAAATCATGCATGACAAGTGACCGAGACATCTGCTGAATATGCCGGGGCACACATGCACTGCACTCGTCTGGCGGCCCTGCATTCAGTTCTTGAATCCCCTTAGGAAAGAGTAGCCTGTCTTTGCCCAGAGTGATATGACATTTGTTGCGTTCTACCAGTGACTACAGAAAGTCAGGACTTCCTGTACCACATGTGGACACACTTGCCACAGGAGACACACAATTCCATGTTCAGGCAGACATTGAACTTTTCCAAAAAGTTATGCCTCGTCTAAGCCAGGCTTGATTGGGCATCTTTCTACCACATTTGCCAAGTGAAAAATTAAAGAGCGGTGAAGTACACATGGCCGGGATGGGGTTCTTGTGACAACCCTTTCCTTGGAACACATAAGGAACAAACGTGCCGATTCCTTTCAGTTCGACTGCAAAAAACAGCTGTGAGTGTACTCTTTCTAAGGTTTTATGAGTTTGAGTCAGAAAAAGGCTTGAGATTCTTGATCACTGTCTCATCTTTCCTGTGTGACCTTGCCCTGGTCTATTGATAGCATTTAATGGGCTGAGAAAATATTGTGCTCATTTGCAAGCCTGATGTAAAGTTACATCCAACTCAGGTCCTGGCAGTCCCGTGCTCTCCCACAGTGTGATGATCAGACCCCGTCATTCAGAAGCGATCATCTGTAGTTCTCGCTCAGCCTCCCTCAGCTGCGGCTCTGCTCCCCGTCCATATGTCTGTCTCGGGTCCTTTTGCCCCCGTCTTTTCATGTTTTCCTTCCTTCTCAGGTGGTAATGCACCCCTTGCAGCATCCCATCCCAGTCAAACGCAGAGCTGGTTATTTTTGCTGTGTAGTGACTATATAGAACAAAGGATCACCTGCAGGTGTTTATAAAAGCAATGTTGTTGTCAGGTCCTGTCAAATCGGTTCCAACTTTGGGGGACCGTGTGTCCCACAGAACAAAGCACGACCTGCACCATGCTTGCCATTGGTGCTAGGTCTGAGCCCACTGTGGCAGCTCCTGCCAGACCCTCTGCGGGCAGGTCTTCTTGTTTCTTGGACGCAGGCTCACATCCTCAATGCCGCCGCTGCCACCACGGAGCCTTCGCACCGTATTGCTCTTCTATCCTCGTAGCATCCCTGGTGGAGGAGCACCCCTCTCAAAGGCGCTGCTCCGTCTTCATTCTTCCTTATGCTTTGTCTAACTTTCACATGCATATGAGGCCATGTAAAATGCCATGGCTTGGGTCCAGGCCCTCAAAGTGACATCTCTGCATGTAACACTTTCGAGAGGTTTTCTTGCAGCTGATGTGCCCAGTGAAATGCATTGTTTGATTTCCTGACTGCTGTTTCTGTGGGTATTGAATAAAAGTCATCATTGAGTCAAATCCAAGTTGTCTGGACATTGTAACTGGCTGACACAATTCAGTGAATTCCATTGGCATCATGAGATGGTAAGCCTTCATGCCAAGACACAAAAAGCACTCTGCAAGCGTGTCTACTTGTAATAAATGTGACCAAAATCCTACTCAAACTCAAAGTACTTCCCGTCATTCAGGCTGTGTCTTCCCTGTCTGCGCCCAGGAGAGGTAGGACCCAGTAGCTGCCCTGAAGAGCGGCCGGTCTCCCGCCACCCTTTGCTGCTGCAGCATGTCCACTCAGCACTGATCTCTCCAAAGTCCTGACTGGAGAATCTGCTAATGCTACCAAGAAGGCAGGCACCTTGAGCTTAAATCCTCGACCTTGTCGAAATTGCATTTCCTGCACCCTGCTGTCACGGACACTGGTCCTAATGAAAAACAAGGTACACGGGTAGATACAAGAGGTGTGCATGTGACAGAGGATGTCTTTGTTTAGAGTGTGACAGACCATGGTAGAAGAAGTGCGTACTGGAATTAGGACAAGGCGACCACAAAAGGACCAAGGATCTTTCCACAGAGTTTCTGTCACTGGCTGAGGTCATAGCGGCAGCTCAAAGACTCTGCAGTCAATGTCAGTGTAGAAGCAAGGTTTCATTCACAGCACCGGTCAATGCTGCCCAACCTTCTCCTTGTCACCTGAGTGCTGTTGTGGTTAAGTTACTTATAAAGTAATGGCTTTCCCCTCATTTAAAGGTACGACTTGGCCTATTGAGGTATTCTGAAATCAAGTTACACATTTTGCACATGGTACCATAGGATGAAATAGGCAGACGCAGTGAGACTGCAGTAAGAAGGGAAGTCGTGCTTACGGGGTGGTGCACCACTGAAATGAAAATAAACGTGAATCTGAGAAGGAATGCAGAATGTCAAATGCTAATTCGATGCATTTGGATGGGAAGGATGTTTAATGAAGTAGCGGACGAGGGAGTCCGGCATTTGATACTTAGGCAGATAAGGATGAGATAATGAATTTATTCTAGAAAGGGCCTTCCTCGTACCAGGCACAGATAGCAGGTGACCTGGAGCAGGTCAAGCGGAAGGGCAGCAAACCAGAGGGAGTCCCCATAAGCTGCAGTGGCCCGGTGGCTGCCACTGACCCCAACATGAGAGCAGGGGAAAAGCTGGCACGGGGCCAGGCAGAGGCGCATTCTGCTTTACATCAGGTGAGATGGGTCGGAACTGACTCATGGACACTAACAAGCGTGATTGGCCAGTACCTGGAAGTCTCCAACCAGAGTCATTTCAGTAGGGGAGGTCCTTGGACCACAGTACAAACACTGACTGGGAGGGTCACATGGACGTACGCAGTTGAATATTCCTAAGACAATATGGTCCTCACACCTTTAAAATATGCTCTAGAGGTGCAGTCTTTCAGTCAGGGCCACTGACTCCCTTGTCTACAATTTACACCTCTCTTGCCTGCTCTTCCTTGAGCACCAAACCAAGTAAAGCCAGATCCTCTGCAGTAGTCCAGAGGAGTGGTACCAACTCTTCCTCAGTATGATGGCCCGGCCAGAATGCAAGAAAGGCATGGGGACGAATTCCAATGGGGAGACAGCCGAGTGTCCCTAAAAGTTGGCAGATCTGGTAATGGCAAAGCACGCACCATCATTGATGTCACCTCTGTCTCCTGGCTCGTTCTCACAAGAAGAAAAGGGTCCCAGGTGGGAGAGATGAATTCACCAAAGTATCCCTGTTTTGAGACCGTGGTAGGAAATCAGCAAAGCCAAACTGAAAGCAGAAGCAAAACTTAGAGGAGAGCCCCAAGGATGTTTTTCAGTTTGTAGATAAAGATGATTGTTTTTCCTGGTTGAGTTTCCCCATTTAGTTGGAATTAGACTGCTTTTCTCAAACGTAGTAACAGCAATGTGAACACCATGATCTTAATTATGAAATAAAAATATGTCGACACCTATTTATAAAGAAGCAACAACAAAAACAAACAAACTTGCTGCTGGCTTTAAGCACTTACACATGAAGGACAAAGATGACAGCATTCGGTGTGAATTAGGCTTGAATGTGAGGAAAGAGAAAATCTTCACAACTGGTCCAGAAAACAGCCTCATGATAAATGGAGAAACAGTTGGTGTTGTCAACAATGTTTCCTTCTCAGATAATGATCAAAGCTCATGGAAGCCACAGTGAAGAATTTGAACTGCCTGTTTCATCTGCTAAATCTACATAAAAGACCTTTCTAAGGTTTCAAAAGGTCAAGTGATCACTTTGAGGACTAAGTGTCACCGTGATCTTTTTCAGTCATTTCAGATGCTGGGCAAGGACACAAGAAGGGCTGTATTCTAAATGTGGCACTGGCAAAAAATACTGAATAGAGCATGACTTCAGAAGAGCGAACACATCAGTCTTAGAAGAAATACAAGCAGAGAGTCCCTTAGAACAAGGGTGGCAAGACTCTAGCCTCCTGACGTTGGACATGTCCTCAGGAAAGACCAATGGCTAGAAAATGATGTCATGTTTGGTAAAGCAGACTGTAGGCAAAAATGAGGGAACTTATCAATGAAATGGATCCACCCAACCATCAGACGATGGACTCAAATGTGCCGATGATCATGGAGATGGCACAGCACCAGACCATGCTTCGTTCTTTTATGCATGAAGTGCTCGCAGGTCAAAGTTGGCTTGATCGCCACTAACAAATACCATCCCAAGGAAAGTAGAGGGTTGGTGAGAAAAAGGAGGACCAGCCACATTGAGACAGTAGCTACCACCATTGGGCCCAAGCAGGACAGCCACTGTGAAGGTGGCACTGGGTCGGTCAGTGTTTCCTTCCTCAATCTGAGTCGGAAGGGACTCAAAGACACCTGACAATTACATCTGCAAAAGGTACTGTGTATTCAGAACCATACAGATTCAAAATGCCCTATTCTTCCACCCTCAAATAACCTTACTATTAGGCTCCCCGTGTTTTCCTGAAATATCTTGGAAATGTTTGTCCAGCAACCAAATGGAATTTGGGGTTTGTTGTAAATCCCAAGACATGTCTGTTGAGCTGAGCTGGTTATTCATTGAACTTGTATAATTGTAGGCAAATTTACAACAACAACAACAACTTGGTATTTCATGTAATCCGTGGGGTCTTCTCCTAGTGAAATATAGTTTTGTAAAGATTCTTTAAATAGCTCACGATAAAGGACCACTAAGTTCTGAAATCCCAACCTTTAGGAGCATGCGTGTACGTCAAAGGGAGGGCAGAGGGAAAGGGACCCTACCAGGACCCTCAGAATCCTATTCAATAAGCGACAAATACTTACCAGGTTCCTTTCTTATATAAAAGCACCATACTTGGGAAAAGTCAGCCTCTGGGAGGTTGCATTGAACGTTGGCATTTGAGGGACTACTGGACTAGAGTCAAGCTTGGCCAGGTTTTCTGCGATCTGTGATGCGGAAAATCTCAAACGACGTAGGGAAAATTCCCAGGTGAAACAACAGAAAGGATGAGTAGCCTTCTGACGTTCCCTGCAGAACGAAAAATATGTTTGTGACATCTTATTTAAATATACGCCCACAGCTAAGATTAAGAAACACTTCAGATCTCCCTTGCAGTTCCCTTCTTGTATTTCCATAAAGGGGGGGGGGAGTGGTTTTCTGATCTTTCCAAATGAATATCTATTGGACTTTCCAATATATCTAAATCAAAGACTTGCCCGAACTCAGCCTACACGTGTGTCCTCTCACAGGCAGAAAGCATACAGAGCTCTCTGTGGGTTTCTTTGCATAAGGAGACTAAGACCTGGAACACATTACCAAAGAATCAAAAACATACATCCTTTCTGGAAGTGTTTAAGCACCAAGCAGCAATCAATGAGTTTGCCAAGGGTTAGAAGTGACATCTGTGAGAGGAAAGTGAACTCAGTCCTCCTTCTCTTTCTGGCTTGTTTTCTAGGCTTCCCTCCCCGCAACCAACCTTCACGCCATGCTCTCTTGATCATGCGTCTTACAGCGCATCGGTGCTCAGACCTCTCCTGCCCATGACCACGACACCGCGCCGAGGATGAAGAGCAAAGACTCCAGTTAAAGGAGCCTGGTTCGAATATGGGCTCCTCACTTAAACTCTCCATGGCTGTTACACTGGGCATATTATCTAACCCTCCCCCGCATGGCCCTTCCTCGGTAAACCAGGAAAAAGTAATAATAGCAGCCACCTCAGTGGGAGGATTAAATAAGAAAGTACACACTACCTGGCATATTCTATAAATATTTGCTGCTGTTGTCCTTCCTCCCTCCCTTCCTTCCTTCCTTGCTTTCTTCCTGTCTCACCTTTCTTCCTTCCTCTCAGCCTGACCTTTCTCTTCCTTTCATTAGATAGTACAGGGACATAGTCACTCACAGCATCATGTCCTCAAGCAGTTTGTAAACTAATTGAATTGCACTGTTCCAGCCAATATACCTGGTAAGACAATATAGTCGGGCAGTATCAAGGAGCCACCCAGTGCTAAGGTAGTCAAAATAGAAGCATTAGCAATGCGTCAGGTAGAGAGAGATATCGGTCCCCTGGACAGCCCTACTTTCCTCTGGCATTGAGTGGACATACCAACGTGGCAGAGTGACAAAGGCCCCCAATCAGTCAAATACAAATCCTCCTGTCAGGCAGATAGAATGCCACCTGTGCTAACCGTGCCAACAGCCCTTTCAAATACAAAGGACAAGGGCAGGTTAGACTGTCAGAAAATCTCAAGGGTTAGGTGACTAACCATGTGCTTCAGGGCTGGAGAAAGCATTTTTATGTAAGGAATCTGGATTTTAGGCCCGGACCATAGAATGAAGTTGTTATGCTCTTTCAAGTCCTCTACCCAAAGAGCAGAGTTACAAACATTGCCCAAATAATGCTTTTGTAGCTCACCTCTGCTTAAGATTCTTTTGCAAACCACTTAGACAGAGCAGGCATCTCCTCAGCTGGGGTCAGTTTCTCACATTGAGGAGGAAAGGAGGAGACCGATGTTAAATGGCAGGAACTGATGCCTAATAAACAGGACCTCAAGGCCCCCATATATGTGCTGCTTTCCTACTCTCATTACGTTTACAGCACATTTGAGCCCAGCCTCCCGAGTTCTGTCTTAGTGCATGAGCATTATTGAAGGTTGTGTCCTAACTCCAACCCTCAGTGGAATTACCATATGCCACATGGTTTGGTTTAGAACAATCCCCAATAAAATGATAAGAATATTTCTAAAGGGGGGGAGGAGAATGTCTCTAAAGATAACCAGGAATATATGGAAACCATAGTTATATGAATGGATTCTGAACACACTTAATCGTTAATCATAGCCCTGCTTTAAGAACAATTAGTTCTTATGACATGACTCTGTTTGATACTCACCCTCATGAAGCAATCACTGCAGAAATGGGTGCAACAGCAAAGTGTGATCAAGAAATCAGATGAGAATAGAAACTGGGAGGGGCTGAGCCCCAGTGGCGTAGTGGCTGTGTGCAGGACTACGGCCCACTGGGTTGGTGGTTCAAATCCAGCAGCAGCTCTCCAGGAGCAAGGCTGGGCCTCCTACTCCCACAAGAGGGCAGTGATTCCCCCCCCCAAAAAAAATAGAAGCTGGGGTATCAAAGGCTTGTCTTAAAACAAGAAACCATCTAAGAGAGGTGTCATCTAAGTCTATACATAAGAAGCAGTCCAGCCTGTGTGATCTGTAAATTGTAAGCCATAAAACCCAAGACCAGAGAAGGAAACAATACTAGGGTTTAAATTCAGAGCACCTGTTTTGCAGAAGGCTACGGATGACCACGAAATTCCCAAATCCATTTACAGGGTCCTCCCATGAAATAAGCCTTCAGTGAGGCCCCCAGATGGTTGGCAAGGGATGTGACCAGTCTCACTCTTAGAGTACAATGCAAGGTAGATTAATGCAGATGTAGTTGGATGATTTATCTTTTTCCCTCCCTTTTGACCCATTTTAAAGTTGTTCTATTTTAACATTTTCTGTGTTCCTTTCAATTGAGATGGTTCTCTATTCTATTTTTGTTGTTGTTGGGTTCCTCTGTTTTTCTTTTGTATGTTTGTGTCTATATCAGGTCTCAACCTCTAAGTAAAGACCCCTTTGGGGGTCAAACGTCCTTTTCACAGGTGTAGCCTAAGACCATCAGAAAACACATATTTGCGATGGTCTTAGGAACTGAGACACCACTCCTCTATCCATCTCCAGGTGGGTCCTCCCACCTGCAGATACGCCCCCATACAAGCACCCGGTGTGAAAATTGTCCCCCATGCTGTACCATGCTTCAAGACAAAATTCCATTTATTTGTCATTAGAAATAAATACTTCAAAATACAGAATTACATATTGTTTTTGTGATTCATCACTATGCTTTAATTTGAGTGGACATACTGTTACAATGTAACAATGAAAACACATCCTACATATCAGATACTTCCATGATGATTCATAATAGTAGCAAAATGACAGTGACGAAGTAGCAACAAAAATAATTTTATGGTTGGGGGGGTCACCACAACATGAGGAACTACTTTTAGGTGATGGCATTAGGAAAGTTGAGAATCGCTGCTCTACATGAAACCCAGGGTAGGAAAATATACAGAGACAGTAATTGGATCAATAGTTTCTTAGGGGTCTGGCGGGGAGGTTGGGGGGGAATGGGGAGTCAAGAATAATGAGGACAAGAAAGAAGAAGGTGTTCTAAAATTGATTGTAGTGATGATTGCACAGCTCTTCTTAATAAGTTTAAACCATTAGATTGTTCTTTTTAAAAGTCTTTTATCAGTGAGCTGATGTCTCCTGTCTTACAGATGACGAGACAAAAGGAGTCAATAGGGAGGACGTCCTAGAGGTGGATCATGCCGGACTGGCCACCTTTCATCACTGGTCTATGCTATATGGTGGGCAGGAGAGAGTAAAGAGGCCAATGGGCAAGTATTTCTCCCCGTTTCTCCAAAAAATCATCTTGTCTATTCCAACTGAGGTAGTTAAAGGGTATTGTGCCAACCTGGCCGATAAACACATGAGGGACTAATCGAAGGTGGAGTGATAAATGGCTTGGTGAGCCTCGCTTTTCTAGTTCTCAGATCTCTTGCTCTCTGAGGGTCAGACCAGGGTGCAGCTGCCTTACTTAGCCAGGTCCCTGCTTCAGCTCGCAAGGCTCACTTCCTGCAAGATACCCCTGAGGAGAAGCCACATGGACTGACCCTAAAGTGACCAGATTTTAAGCGGGACACCATTGACCGAGGCGGGGTGGGGTAAGGGGGGAGGTTTTTGATTAAAAATTTGGTCTATATGAAGCAACAGAAATTTTCATAGAATGCAAAAATAGTATTGTAATATATTTCTTTTAATTTTAAAATGTCACAGGACATGGGACAAGTGTTAAAAAGCAGGACGTCTGGTCACTTTATATATGGACCTACCCGCATGCAGCCCTGGGTGCTGGAGCAGCCGTGTAGAGACCTCTGCCAGCACTGAGATGCTTACCTGCCCACTGACTTCGCTTGCCTCCTGCAGTCGACATCATTGTGTGTGTTTTGGGAGATCGAGGAGGACTTTGTAGATAGGTGTTGGACATATGGGCTGATGTTGGACTTCTGGGCTTGGACAACACTGGGTTAGGACGCTTTCTTAATGTACACTTACCTTATACATAAAGCTCTCTCTTATGCATATGAGTTTCTGTGGCTTTGTTTCCCTAGTTTACCCAGACTAACACACCTACATAGTTGCTTTTCCATTTTCGTTTCAATTTATTGTGAACTACTCAAGAAAAAAAAAAAGTTAGGAGACTGATTTTACAAATAGTCATGAACCCGTTCCTAGATTTGTTAGATCAGCATCTAGCTATAGTTGCTTTGGATCTCTTTTATTTTAGGACATGTAACATCCCAGATAAAGTTAATCCACGGCCCTCACATTCTGCCCAGATTCAAGTCCACCTTCCTGTATCAGCTGGTGCCAAGTAACAAGCAACCCCAAACGTAGCGGCTCCGACAGTCAATGTTCCTGGTGGTTCATGACTCTCTGGGTCGTCTCAGCAGTTCTGGCCTTTCCTGGCTTCATCCATGAGTAAACTGTGAGAACGAGATGGAAGCTTTCTTTCTTTCTGATTATTTTTAATTTGAACAGTTTTACTGACGTCTAGTTCAGTGCAATGGTGTAAGCCTCCTATGATTAAATGGTGTCGGCATGTCAAAAGGAGCTTGTACAATCGCCATCGCAAGCAATTTCAGAACTTTGCCTGTGTTCTTGTGCTCATTATTATTAGCTCCTCATTAACTCACAATCTCTCCTACCATAAGCCCAAGAAGCTATCCATCCAGTTACTGTCTATAGATTTACCGATCCTGGATTTCATATCCAGAAAAGCATTAGGAAAACAGAAACACTAACAACGTGTAACCGTGTAGCCCTGTATGCCACAAGGGCTCCAGATATGAAGGAGATGTTTTGCTTGGGCATCATCTGGAGATTTCATTCATGTTCCTTTTCAAGGTCTCTTGGGTGTAAGGAAGAGCAAAGTACAAGATCACCAGAGTTGAGGGTGTGAGAAAAGCTTTCCTAATGAAATCTGGTTCAGTCTGGTTCAGTCTGGTTTCAGTCTGTCTCAGCCACGTTCAGTTTGGTTTCTTTCCCTTTCTTTATCCCATTCTAATGACCCCCCAAAAACCCATCATCATGTGCTGCTCTTGCTTTAAAAGTTCCATTGCTTTTAGCCCCACTTCAACGAGAAATTGGAAAACTTTTTCCTGTCAGAGACTAGACAGTAAATCTATTAGGCATTTAGGGCCCTATGGTCTCTGTGGCAATGGCACCACTCTTCAGCTGTAGCACAAAATCAGTCGCAGATAATACTCACATGAGAGTTTCAAAAGGGACATGGGTGGGGGGCGGCAATAAAAGGAATTCAAAGGCAATGGAATCTTCCCACACATTTTCAAAGCCCCCTCAAGAATTCATGATTGGGCAGCGCTCAGATCAAACTCTAATCACAAAAACAGGCAGCCAACTGGGTTTGTCTCATAGGCTATCTTCAGACCACAGAATTACCTGCAAATCTGTGCATGTGAACTTGGTTTCATCTCTGAGTTCCTTCATCTCTGCATGTCCTCTCTCTAGTCTGTCTGAAATGCCTCCCGCCCAGGCCTGGCTAATTTCAATCCACCATC